>JACXSJ010000743.1:0-12411 GCA_014851325.1 Pentalonia nigronervosa
AACTATGAAATAATTAAAAAAATTGCATTCAACTATTAAAATGCCAATTGTACATATATTCAAAACATATTTAGCAAAAAATAAAAATAAATTCTATGAAATAATTAATTTAAAAAATTAAATAAGCATATGGGGTATTATATTACCCCGGGTGACTAAGATTGTTCTAATCATTAACGTGACTAACGAAGGGTTAAAATAAATAATTGTTAAACTGACATAAATGTTCAAATGTGTTGTTTTATTTAAATGTAATATACATTTTAAACTGGAGAATTAGAGTCTCAAACAATTCAGTTACTATAAGTCCTCAGAATATTATGATTTGAACTCGTAAATATTCCAAGTGCAAATAATTAAACTGGTCAAAATTATTTTTATTCAAAAAATAGACTGGCGTGAAGGTACCTGTTGTAGCTCTAGAAAATCATGTCTAAATTAGAGCTGTTTCAGGCTCCCTTATATATGGCCTACTCTTCCTATTTGGTATGTCTCTTTGGCAAGAGCCACCGGCTCCCATGTTTTGTCGTACACGTGCCGATAATCAAACGGACGCGGTAACCTACACATAATCACAATTCCTAGTCATTTATAATTATTATTTTATACGAATGATTCTACTGCGTATGAAATAATATAATATAATATTATATAACACAACCTCATGTAATATAATGTGATCAAAGGTATAAAAGGTGTAATCAAAAAATACCGGGACTAAAATTATATCTGCGCTGAAAATAATCGAATCGAGAATATACACACATCAAATAAAAATAGAGATAACACTCAATTACGTTATTCAAGCCGCGAGTTAATATTAACTGTTAGTAATGAACGAAAATTCATTGAAATCAGATACTTTTATTGTGTCTGCCGTTTCTGTCATGTCGAATAAACTCGAGCAGCGTGTTTGCATTAAATTTTGCGTTAAACTCGATAAATCAGTGACTGAAACTTTTGAAATGATTAAAAAAAGCATTTGAAGATGAAACGATGAGCAGGTCTAAAACATTTGAATAGCATAAAAGGTTTATTGAGGGTCGTGAAGACATTAATGATGACTCTCATGCTGGACGACTTTCAACATCAAGAAATGTGGAAATGGTGGCAAAAGTACGAAAAATTATTCGATCAGATCGACGAATGACGATAAGAGTGAGTGTAACATTTCTTTTGGATCATGTCAAACTATTTTGACTGAACATTTAGGCATGAGACGATTCTGTGCAAAAATGGTCCTAAAATTGTTGTCTCAAGATCAAAAAAATCATCGAATTGAAGTTTGTCAAAGTTTGAAAGAACGAACACAAAATGACCCAGGGTTCATTAAAAATGTAATAACTGGTGATGAAACTTGGGTCTATGGTTATGACATAGAAACTGACCTCAAAGGACAAATATTTGATGATATTGAAACAATAAAAAAGAATGCGGTGGATCAACTCAAACAACTTAAAGTTGAAGACTTCCAACACTGCTTCAAAAAGTGGCAGGAGAGATGGAACAAGTATATAACATCGGACGGTGAATACTTTGAAGGAGACTAATATTTGAAATATTATTTGTACATTTAAATAAATAAAAAAAAAAAAAAATCCCGGTATTTTTTGATCACACCTCGTATGTCTACATTCTACATAATACACTTTAATACTAAACGATATTGAAAATATGTTTTCAAAGTTAGAAACCGAAAACCGTCAATTAAAAAGTCGTTTAGATTTATTTGAGAGAAATATTATCTCGCTTATAAAACGCGTTCCCCGGCTTTAAAGCTTGAACTATTGTATTAATTTAATGATCATCAATGAAGAGCTAAAAATGTAATTATTTTTAATTTACCAGAGCATAATTCTGACGACTCTGTCAATCTCTCAAATGCGGCACAATTAAATTAATTATTTAATGATTTTTATTTAAATCTTCAAATAATCAAAAGTCACCGTCTTAGAAAATCCTAACCTAACCTAATCGTTGTCGTTCACTCAAAATTAATCTTCCAAATGCCAGTGACATTTTTTTCGGTTCTATGCGCTCAAATAAAACTCCGTGGATCACCTAAATCGACTGACATACGTATTTCCTCGGATCGTACACCTAAACAACGTGAAGTCATATTTAATCTAGAACTTTCTAACCGAAAAAATAAAGGTGAAAAAGAAATAATTATAAAATATTTAAAAGGTATCTAAACTATTGTTACTTTAAAAAACTTATATAGCCCCTTCTTTACACTCGATATTTTTTACTAAAATGTCCAAGGTTTAAATACTAAATTAAATTTTTTAAACGCTCAAACTCATTATTTTGATTTCAATTTTTACGTTGTGACGAACAGAATGAATCAAAAAATACTTTAATATTTCAAACTATACGTGCGATAGCGTTTTTTTGTCTCGCGGGTTCAGGTCCGCCGATCGACGACAACACCTGCCTCCGTTGTGTACACATCCACGCTCTCCTCCGTTTCTCCGTGGTCCAGAAGGTCCGACCGACGCTAATTAGAATATCGGTCAATTCATTAACCCTACAATAAATCCCTCTCACTCTCTCCATTGTGTCTTTTTCGTGTCGTTATACGGACGATCAAGCCGGTAGCGACATCACTTTACTTTGTCTCTACGCGCCGTTCCAACATAATGGAGGAGTAAAGACGCATAAACTTATTAAAATAATTCAAACAAAATAAGTTTTTAAATGAATAATAATATTATACAGGAGTTGGATTGAAGTTATTCCCTTGTTTCTGTCGAAAGGTGCCTGAAAGTTCTCGGGATAATTTTGATCGATCCCGTTTGTGAATAAAACATAATTTAATAATAAATCGTGCCTGGTATTTATAGAAGATAAGGATTGCCATAGTAAATTTAAATTAGCAATAGAAATTAACCTTCCTCTCATAAACTTTATTCTATTAGTTACGTTTTAACTATTTTTATTTAAAACTATAACTCTATTTAAAGAAGTAAACAATTTTTCCCGTGAATAATAGGTGTGATTTTTGTAGCCGTGAGTTTAAAATTGGTCTATTATAATTGTACGGGCCGGGTGCATAAAATATTGTATAATACGCGCGCCCGGTTACCTATACTATACTTCGTACGCCGGCTACACACCGACCGACCATTGTGATATGCAGGGCCGGATCTGGGGAGGGGGGGAAGTCGGGGATTTATCCCCGGGCGTATAATTTTCGTGGGTTAGTAAAATAATACTAATTCTGGTCATTTCCCTGAAATTTCCCGAAAAGGGCGTATATTTTTAATTTTCCCCGGGTGTTAAAAAGTTAAGATCCGGCCCTGGTGATATGTGTGTAACTGTGTATGCATGTTTTAGCACTCGGTAGGAATTGGACAAGTCCGCCGAGCAAGTAATAATAATCAATTTCTATCTGATCGTTTAATCTTTATTATATAGCACTCAAGTAGATAAAACATTAAACATATTACGAAATACCCAGATACCGATCGCAGATATAATAATATACTTCGACTAAGCTATTCGTCACGATTTTATATTCGAGTTAACAAGACTTATAATGCATTGAGTGTTATGAGAGTATCTAGGGGAATAAAAAAAAATCGAGTTGTTAAGTTTTTCGAGTTATCGCGACTCGACTGTATTATAATATTATATTCTGTGGTATTATGTAGGAATAATAATCAAATAATATTATTCACTGTAATTCGCACCTATACCCTACGAATACAATAAAAGAGCGTTTAGCGCCCGTGACAATGATAATAATAATAATGCTCAGACGATTTGCAAATACGATATTTAGCAATACAATTATTCGACGACGAGCGCCTGTAACATTAAGAATAAAAAAATTGTATAAAAAGAGTGGCGATTCGCGTCCACGACAGTACTAATGAAAAAATTATATTGTTTCGCCGAGTTTCGCTCACATAAACATGATATAATAATATCGATTCGCGTTGATCGTTTGTAGCGAACTGTAGGCTTGGGCGGCGGCATGCAATAACACACGCATTTGGATAAATAATAAATATGTTGGTTAGTTTATTTATTCACTGATTCGGAACAAAAGTGTAATGATATGGCTCACACATCATTATAACAAATAAATTTAATTATATCAGGTGAATAAATAACGGTCAGACTGTCGCGCGTAGAAATCGGACACTCCCGATGAAATCTTCATCGCGGACGACAGAGACGATCCGTATTATTCGTTCACGGATTAAGAAATAATCACGCGTATTTGCAACGATAAAATGTCGCACGTGTGGCTTTCTTATATGCCGCCAGTGAAAAGCGACGGTCATAAAAAGTGTGTGCTGCAAGGAGAAATCTGTCTATTGGAGGTACGAGATCCTTTGATAAAGCCGTCTGACTCTCTCTCTCTCTCTCTCTCTGGTCTGCACATCCGTATCGTCCCTTAGTAAGTGCATGCGCACCAGTCAGCTTGGCAACCACCTGTCAACCTCCTAATACTGAATCCACGAGCGACGACGGACCACTTCTTAACAAGCAGTAATCAGTGTGTTTTTTATTTTTTCGATTCAAGTATTTTGAGTAGTTACTTTGTGCTACCTTATCCTACTACACAGCATAGTCCATAGACATCTGCAAACCAGAAAAAAAGAATAAGAGTGTAAGACACATTAAAATATATTATGCATAATAGATTTACATAAACATTACACATAATTGTATTGTACGGTGTATTTTATCAAATTCTCCAATACACGATCTCGAGAGCCCTCTGAGCACCCGAAAAAAGTAATAGTGTAATTTTAATATTTACATGTGATATTATTCTCCAGCACTTATAAGTGTAGAGAGTAATACCGATCTTTAACTCATTTTACTTTATTCTCTTTATTTTTACGTTATTACAAAAGGCTGTGTCCATTTATTATATATATATATATATATATCATGTTATTTATTACGTTTTTTCTTATTATTTTTTATATTTGTACCTATTTACTAATGATTATTAAGAACAAAAGGCTGTATTAAATTAATATTATGTTTTTTGTCATTATATTTAAAAAAGGGTCCTCTAAAAGACCCTAAAAAGGTAGTGTTTTATTATTTATTTTTATATTATTTTGTATTTATAAATACTGATTTGAAACAAAGAACTATATCCATTTTTATTACCTATTAATATTTATTTATGTTCACTCATAAATCACGATGAGAAAAATTTATACGTTTACAAGTTGAATCAATTATATAAAAAAGGGACACGAGAAACACCATATGAAAAACCAGCCAAAATTTTAAGAAATACAGTACAAAATTCAACAATTTCTAATGCTTGCACTACAAAAAACATTTTTTTAATATTTTGGTTCTTGAATGTCAAAATGTTGGTCTCATATTAAAACCTACAATAATTATATGTGATTTTAAAGAATCTATTTATGTCACATTGCGAAAAGTGTGAGACACAGTTAATATTTTCGGCTGTTGTTTTCATTTAACGCGATCTTGGTTCAGAAAAATATAAAATTTAGGATTATATACAACGTAATAATAAGAAAACACCAGAAGGCCAATGGTTGAATAATATTTTTAAAGGTTCGTGTTTTGTTGATGACTTTGTCAACAATACCAGATGATATTAAATTTCAAATGTTTGTAGACTATTTGATAGACAGCTATATGACAATAATTCATTATTTCCATCATATATTTGGGCAATTGCATCATCATCGTTGACACTTACAACGAATGCATGTGAATAATTTCACAGTAAATTAAATTCAGAATTTTATTCATCCGCATCCTTAAATCTTCGTCTTCATTAAAGTTCTCACCGACTTTCAAACAGATACGTACATAAAACTATCAAGTATACATAAACCTTACCGAATGACCTTTTAAACAAGTCGACGAATAAATCAAATTCAAACGTGTATTGTGCAGGACAAATCGACGATGGCAAATAACGGTGGGTCTAAAGCTCTTGATTGTACACTTAGAGATTTTAAAGCTGACAAGTGTCCGGTGGAAGGTGTTGTGATACTGTTCGCTGGTGATTTTCGGTAAATATTGCGAGTTGTGCCAAGAAGTGCAAAAAGTGATGAAATAAATACTTGCCTTAAATCGTCGTTTCTGTGGGCTTCTGTCAGACTTTTAAGATTGACCACAAATATGCGTGTGCATTTGAGTGGTGGTAATAATGCAGCACAATTTTCATGAACTCTTTTGGATGTAGGAAATGGAGATATTTTAAATAATGACGATGAAGTACTAATAGAATCAACATTTGCAACAAGAATTAATAGCTAATGTTTATCCGTAAGTCGTTCAAATTTCAGAGAAAACGGATGATTGGTTACGCGAACGAATGATTTTAGCAACTAAAAACGATTCTGTTAAAAGTATAACAGAATTCTTTCAATGTTTCAGGCCTATCAACAAACTTATCTATATATTGATAGTGTGACTGATCAAAATGATGCTATTGATATTCTAATTGAATTTTTAAATTCTTTAAATCCATCAGGACTTCTCCACTTCTCCCACATAAACTTTACTTGAAAATTGGAGTTCCAATAATACTTGTGAGGAATTTAAATGCATCGAAATTATGCAATGGTACTAAATTACGGATAGTAACTATATGCAGAGGAACATCTTAACTATCTTAGTTCATATTATATATACTAATTTGTTTGTTTTTATTAATTATTATTATTATTATTGTAATTTGTTGTATAATATGATGATATACTACCTACTCGTATTAATAATAAATTTTATTAAATTATTTTAACACAAAAATATTATATAACGCGATGAGACACTCTGTATAGTTTATTTTGTGTCTTTTTTATAATATACTACAATTACAAAATTACTATAACAAATGTCTCATTCCCCATCACACTAGTAATGCACAAAACGTACCTCGTACAAATATCATACATCATATAACATGCATATAAAACTATAAAACACAACTTACATAGTATGCTCAACTAACAACATTCACTCCAATAAAACAATATTACTAGAATACAATATATCTTTCCTATTTTATCTTTATTTAATCTTTATATGTATATCTTAGTTCAACTGTGATTTGTTTAAAGTAACACAAGCGTGTTTAACTACTAGGTATTTTAAGTTTGTTTTAAAAAGTATTCATTGAAATATTGTAAATTCCAACGTGAACCATTAAGGTAAGTTAAGATAATTTATATTTTTAAAATGGTGATTTGCTTATTATTATAAGCATGTTATTTGTTTGTAAAATAAACAATATAATATACTTGTATAAATTAATAAAAACATTTATATCTATTTTATTTATTTTAAGAAATGAATCATAACTTATTCACAAATTAAATAAAAATAAAAGAATAGGTAAATGTTTCAATATGTATATATATATATATATATATATATATATATTCAATACATTATATATACTTTGTATACAGCTAAGTAAAACTGAAAACTAAACTAAACAGATATCAGCTTACCATTTGTTTCTCCAACTAATGTGCAATATTTTCAAATGTATGTTCAGTAAATTCATTTTGTGTTGTTAGCTTATTTAATATTAGAGTAAATTAAACTAATATAGTGTTAATATATTGCATCGCCAAATTTTAAATTTAAATTTCAAACCGCACTATGTGAAACTAATTTTTTTTCGGGAGTACTCAATTAACGTCGCACTCTCACTTTATACTGTCGACTTCAACCCAACAAAAATATTTTTTATTATCAAATTTAGAATCAGTAACTCTAATATAATCGGCCTTTATTCGGCATCATATTAGTATGTTTGACTCAAAACACGGTACAATATAATAAAAAGCCTCAATCAACAGCATTTCAACTTTGAGGTACTTCTTCCGAAACTACACACTTCAAACCAGTGCCAATATTTTGCAACAATTTGCAACGTCATTTTTTAAATATTTGTTAATTTGAAACATCCCAAGAAAAAATAAGTTTTTATATATTAAGGGTTGAGATTAAAATTTTATAATTGGCGATTTACATTTTTGTGAAATATTAACATTAGTTAAATCGATAGCTCAAAATGCATATGCTCAGTTAATTAAGTACCCACAACAAGAAATCAAATTTTCCTGTGAACAAGTAGTTTTGCAGATTGCTGTAAATCTGTTGCAAAATATTGGCATTGGTTTGAAGTTCATATCTCAAAAGCCTCCTTCACTTTGTATGAAATTGGCACCCATAAAAAAAATCCAATTTTTCTGTAGAATGGGTTGTATTGCAAATTAATTGAAAAATATTGAAAATGGTTTGAAGTTGATAGTTCCACTCAATGTGTGTGCTAACTTCACCTCATAGTTTATTATTCATTTTTTTAATTTGAAGCAGGTAGTGGACCTTTTAAGATAGTTATAACTAATAACTCACTTTTAAATTATATTAAAATATTTAATCATAGCCTTTATTATGTACCATAGATATTACTCGATTACAGATACAAAAAATTTTTCAATACAGAAGAGAGGACTTCTGTTTTTTTTTTTTTGATAACTTAGGTAAAAATGTACAAAAATTAAAGATACATTATTCAAATGCACGCTAGTTTTCAATTTAATATTAAAAAATAAATTATTAATATCTGGTAGTTTTTTTTTATAAAAAAATTATAAATTAAACTAATTTTAAATTATATTTATTAATATTTTATGGTTAATTACAATAATAGTTTAAATAACGGATTTTAGAAATCGATTTTGGGTCAATTTGTACAGTTAACAAAAAAATCAATGTTAACATCACATGCAAGCATTTGTACAAAATATATGACAACATATTAACTTTAAAAATTAACAATAGTATAATTATTAATTTTAAATATTTACATTTAAAAATAATAATAAAAAGAAATTAATTAATTTAAATATATATATTTATCAAATAAAAAAAAAGTATTTTCAACGAGAAACATGGACATATTTAATACTTAAATAAATATGGTTTTCTTTCATTTTCAAGGCCTAAATCGTTCCTAAAAAAACTAAGATTTACATAAAACGAACTGATATGTTATCACTTAAATGATCACTCCTAATCGCCAAGATCAAGTTCACCAACATTGATACGTTCCGAAGCGACCACATTAAATCCAAGTACTTTATTATCTAGTGGCACCATCTTATTCCGTTTTTTGTTTTTACTCTGTAAAAATAACAATAACATTTAAATAAATTGTATAAAAAATAAATAATAAACAAGAAACCTAAAAATGTACTCTAAAAGGAACATTTTAAAGTTATACTTTAAACTTAATTAGACAGTAAATTTATTTTCAAGACCTTTGGTCTTACTCCACATAATTCCATTAAAACTCAAATCTTCAAAAATAATATAATTTTAAGAAGGCACTAAAATAAATATAATTGAAATTAATTAACCAAATATCCAAATTAATTGGACTAATACTACAAAGTTGTATATAATCAAAACTAAATACTATGTACCAAAGATGTCATATAATTTTAAATTATTCAAAAGTATGAATGTTTAACACAAATAAAAAGAAATATTAACATACTTTCATTTCCACAAAATCAGAACTCCTTTGTTTATTTTGTATTTTTAAGCGTTTGTCAAAAAATTGTTTACAGAATTCTCGAACTTCTTTATTATCACCCAGATAACTTTGAATATAGTCCTTTACTTCATACTCAGATTCAACATCTTTTAAAAACGTCACAAAAGTTGGTACTAAAAACAAATAATGTTAAATTAAAACATATAGTGAATACATTAAATTAATACTTACTGTCAATAGTATTTTTATTAAGAGTTGCTAAATGTTTACAACACCACTGACTAAATTCATCAGTACAATTATTATTTTCACCTCTACTTTCTATAGCTTTCTTCATTGCATTTGTTTGCTGTACAGTTTGACTTAAAGTTTTTGCAATATTCTTTACATTACTTTTATTATTAACTGTCACAGCAGGTGTTTTATTAGATTTTTGATCCAGTAACTTATCAGTATCTGGAATATAAAATAAATCATATTTATAATCTATAGAAGATAAAAACACTTAATTTAACCGTCATTTTAAGCTTTGGGGTTTTTTTTTTTTAAGATTAATTGAAGTATAATAAATAAAATAAAAACGTAATAGTTAATGTAAGTATTGTTTAATAAAATTATAAAGCAAATTTTTTATTTTGAACAAAATTTTAACTTCATCAATCAATATAACTTTACAATACGATTGTTTTAAATTAAAGCAAATTAAATGAAAATAAACATACTCATTTGATTAGATGATCCCCAAACTGAATTGTTAGCTATGGGAGTAGACTGAGGAACATTTTTAGTGATTACAGTGGACCAAGACTGCATTTTTACTGCAGATCTTGCTTTTTCTTGTTTTGCCTGTTCAATTGCTACCATTGATATTTCTCGTTCAGTGCGTTCACGTTCTTTTTGTTTCATCAATTGTTCACGTTTTTGTTCTTCAGCTTGAATTTCAGCCATTGACTTGACTTGCACTTGTTTTTTTTTATCTGCAGCAGCCCATGGTGCAGATGCATTTTCTATACCATTATGTGTCACTGTTTGAGGCTCTTTTTTCTTTTTCTATACAAAACAAAACAATAAAATGTATCCAAAAAATAGCAAAATATCAGTCATATTTCAAGTATTATTATTTTTATTTTAAGATTCTGGGTGGAGCGATAAATGCATTGTTTTTTTTGTCTGTCATCACTTTTAGAGAAGTAAAAATACTTCATTTTTTATTTCAGCATATTTTCTAGTAGAAAAGTGATTCTATACTCTATTCCAAATAAGAGCAAACTAAGTAGCGTAAAAATCCGGTCAAACTTCTTATGCATGCATACCCTACACTATATAGTTTCTGCTGTTGTATATACGACAATGCAGATGGTACCTGACCAATCAGAGAATGATTAGACATTAAAGGAGAGAGGGTTAGGACATGATATTGTTATGCAGCTCCATTTGTATGTGCTAAGGTGGTGTGTTTGTATTTGGAATAGAATGTAGTTGGTAAAAGGTTAGGTCAAAGAAAAAAAATTCTCAGTAATTTTTAAAAGCGTTAGAAAAAATATTAAAGAAAAATGAGAATTTTTACACAAATTTTTAGGTGTAACTCAAAAGCTAATAACCGAATTTACTTTAAATATTTACCAGAGATTTATATGAACATTTTAAAAATATTTATAGATGTAAGAAATCTTTGATTTTTTTTAAGTTTTTTTCCCTTAATTACTGTCAATGATAATTTTTTGCTCGATGAAATAGCTTGTAAATGTAATACAAGATCTCACATAAGTTTTTCTAATAGCTATAAAAAAAGTATTAAAAACACATTGCCACAATTTTTTCTTATAATCATCTTAAGTTCAAATTTTGACAAAATTATTTAATATTGTTTATGTTAGTAATCAAACATTTATAAAATTATCAATTGGGATTGAAAATTTAAAACAAGATTTTCATAAGTAGTTAATATTGTAACCAAAAATCTAAATAATAATATATTAACAGTTTATTTTATAATTATAACTGTAAAATTTTAAATTGGAGCAAAGAAATGTAATCTGAAAATGAATAAGACATTTTTATTACCCACAACCAAAACTTAAATTTTAAGAATATAACTTGATTGAAATATGTAAAATAATTTGTAAACAATCAGTGAGAAGCATGGAAATTAAACTTGTGGATGCAGAATTGTATATAAATCTATATGCTAACAAAACTGATACCATTGTTGACCGCAACATCTCTTTTCTCTATTATTTAAATGTTAATTTGTTCATCAATCAGAAGCTTCTGCTCGAGTGAAAACCATAGTTTGAGTTTTTATAAAGTTGGCTTAAAAGTGTATGTTTAGTTAAGATACAATGCCATATTAACATGTGAATAACCTTTAATGACGTGCATAATATCACACTATAGTTATGCACATGGGATAATTATCTCGTCCAAATGATAATAATATTTTTAATACAATCTTATTTTACTAAGTAAAATTGTTTTACTTTATATTGAAGTATACTAATTATTACATACAAATTAATTCATAATGATCAAGATCTACAAAAAAAAAAAAAATAATATTTTAAAACCTAATAAAAATAGACTCGGGTAAATAATTAATCCGTGCATTACTTAAGGTTAATATCAATGATAAAATTACAAAATAATACTAGTATTAGCATCCAATACAATTTTTCTTATTCAAAATGTTATATTTTAAAAAATAATCAGAATTTCAACCTTGGAATGAAAACAAAGGGTAGATGTTTAAAATTTCAGTTACCACAACATATCTTTACACCGACTTGTATAAAGTCAAACAGAGCTTGAAATATGTTGATACATTGAATAATGTAAATATTTTTATTTTTAATAGTGACATTACATAAAAATGTCAT
>JACXSJ010000743.1:12511-175951 GCA_014851325.1 Pentalonia nigronervosa
AAAAAAAAAAAAAAAAAATTTAAAAAAAAAAAAAAAAAAAAAAAAAAAAAAAAAAAAAAAAAAAAAAAAAAAGGGTTGGCAGAACAACAAATAACCTAACCTTTCTTAAAGGAAAATTGAATATGCACCTTCCTTTTGCTAATAGTAATTATGTCTAAGTATTTTAGACAAAATCATGAAAAATAAAATAAAATGATAAACAAGTGAAGCAACTTACAAGTTTCTAAATGCATACATTTTTATATAAAATTAATTATTAGTTTCAATACCTTTTGTGGCTCAGTTACTATGGGAACAGAACTTGATCTGGAGGTATCTTGTTTTTTTTTATTTTCATCTTCTTTTTTTTTCTGATCTTGTTTTTTAGTATCTTCTTTTCGTTTTAAATCATCCTTCTTTTTAAGTTCTTCTTTTTTTTTCAAATCAGATTTTCTAAAATAAAAAAGTTAAATAATTGGGATTTTTTATTAATTTTTTTTAGATTAGTGAAAAAAATATTTACAATTTAAAGTTTTTAGTTTATCATGATTTATTATACAACACAGTTTGAACAACTCAAATCTCAAGAATAGAAAATAAATTAGACTCAAAATTTTTTTTTCGAGTTAATTACCCCAAATTTAATTTATAAACACTTCAAAGGACAAGAAAAAGAATTTGAGTTCTGAAGGTATTGAGGTTTGAGTTATTGTAACTTGACTGTAATGTAATAAATTTAACCTTTTTTTTTCTTCTTCTAAAAGTCGTTTTTCCTCTTCTTTCTTTTTTTCTTCTAACAGTCTTTTTTCTTTCTCCTCTTTTATTTTTTTTTCATATTCACGTTTTTTTGTTTGTTCCTCTTCTGATTTTTTTTTCTCAATTCTTTTCCTTTCTGCATCTTCTTTTAACTTCTTTTCGTGTTCTTTAATTCTACGAGCTTCTTCCTGAAATCATGTATTTCATTAATATATGAGTACATTTATAGATAAAAGTAAAAAGATTGGTAACTGCTCTTTTATCTATAATTAGAGTACTAATTTCTTTTACATGTATTATCAAAATATCAAAATATAAGTTTAGAATTAAGAAAATTAGATTGAATTTGTTATAAAATTAATTTTACATTAATTTATTTTACTATTATATAATCATCCTCTAGAAAAAAAACTAAAACCAATCAGAATTTAATAAATAAATGTATGTCAAATTTAAACGTTTTTTTAAATTCTGATTGCATCATTATGCAGAAATTTAAATTATCACTTTTAACAGCATAATAAAATATTATATAAGGAACAAATAGAACAGTAAGTGTTACTTGTACCAGTTCCAAAAACATTTAAAAATAATTTATATACAATACAAAACTGACTAAGTACTTGATACATTAAAACTACTATTTATCCCCTTATTCAAATTTTTAAAATTATATAGTGGATAGGTTGATCAAGAATACACACCTTCTTTTTTTCTTCTTCCAGTTGAGCTTTTTCAAGTTCTTGTTTTTTTTTTAACTCTTTTTGCAATCTGGACTTCTCTGCTTCTCTTTTTTTAATCTGTTCATTTTGTTTACTATAAATTAAAACAAATTTGAGTAGTAAATAATTGTAATTTTAAGGTATATATTTGTAAGTAACAATTAAATACATTTCTTGTTTTCTAGCTTCTTGACTTCGTCTTGCTTCTTCTTTAATTGTTTCTTCCTGCAGACATATAAATAAATAAGTAAAATCCACTAATTATGAAAAAAATTATAATCAACAGTCATTAAAACATTTTTAAACAATTAGTAAAAACTGGATAAAAAAAATAGGAAACACAAGTATGTTACTTACAATGGCTTTATGGTCAGCACCAATAATTTTAGTATATTCTCCAGATCCCCATAAAATACCAGGTGTTTGTTGAGATGTTTCAATGGAAGGTCCGGCTTGCCAACCACTAATTCCGATTGGACCGTTCATTTTAGGTTTACTGTCTGAACCAGTAAAATCCATACCCCATACACTCGTTTCAGTTACCTGATGATTAACCTTACATTAAAAAAAAAACTAACATGAATAATATTAAAAAAAATAAATAATTACTTTGAGAGGTTTATCTTGAGGTGCACCCAATTGCCTTAAAAGATCTGATATAGGATTGTTTTCTGGCTGAGCACTATTTGGTCGTATAATATTGGAACTTTGATGGTGGTGACTTGAATTTACTGGTGGTGGAGTGGATGTTTTTAAACCTCCCATACTTTGTACTAGTGAGTGGAGAGGATCCAATTGCTGTGTTATTGGTTGAGAAGGCGGAACAGAATGAATATGTTTAGGATCAATTTGCTAAAATGTATAATAATGTTATTTCATAATTTATGTTTTTCTTATATATGAATTTTACATGGTTGAAATGTTGTTGCTGTTGTTGTTGCATATGTGATAACATCACCATTAAATTATTATTAGGTGGTGGATTCATGGGGTGTATATTTGGTGTTAGCTGTGGTTGTGGATGAATTGGAGGTGCAAACATTGGCGGAATTGCTGTGTTTGCTTCTACATTACGAATATGATGCATTATCAACTAAATATATAAACAAACAAAGTATTATATAATTTCAAAAAATTACATTGAATTTCATAATTACCTGTTGTTGTTCCATGGGTGACAAGGTATTCCACCTTTCAGATTGGGATAGTTGATGAACTGCACTTTGAATAGCCAATTCCCTTTGCCTAAAAAATTAATTTTTTAAACGTTTATAATATTCTTATAAACTATATTGCAATTCATAAATTTTATTTTCTACAATGTTTTATAATTTTATACTGTCATAAAATAATAAACAGTATTTGAATGATTATAAACATACTTCAAAAATAATTGCCTATATTGGTATTGGTGCTGTTGCTGTTGCTGTTGAAGAACCAAAGAGTCATTCATTGTGAAAGAGTTGTGTGTTGGAGGAGGCTGTATTCCTATTCTGCCACTAATTTTTACATCATGCTCCTAAAAATATCAAATATAATATATTGATACAAATATTATCAACATATTAAATTAAATACCGAAAATGGAGTGTCCGAAAAAGGAACATTTCCTTTTAATCGTACAAGATCACCTAAGGAATAAAAATGTTCATCACACGCTCTCTTCACCATTAACATGTTGTCATGGAAATATCCCAAACTATACCATTCTGCCATTTCAGTTGTCAAAAAAGGTCCTAAACAATTTAAACTGTTATATCATTGACATTTTAAAATTTGTTGCATATTATTTACCTTGAACTTCGCCTTGAGGATCTCTATAATACCATTTGTTGTTAATAAGAGGAGCAAGTGGAGAATGTGAAGATGGTCCTATTTTGAAGTTATCACTAGTTAATCTAGACACCATTGATTCTGCTTCAGCATCCAATGTATCAATTCGATGATGAGCATTAGCATTTAAACCTAAAAATGGTAATACTAGACTTAATCAAATGTAAATTAACTTAACAGTACATACAAAACACTCTACATTAAATCTTAACTTAATTCTAATTTAAAATTATATAGATTAGGTTTAAAAATAAACTAAATCAGTAACTAATGGACGTAAAAAATAATCATGAAATAAATAATTTAATTTAATTGTAATAATAATTTTTTTTCTTCTCTTAGCCTGTTATTAATATTTTTTTGTAAATATAATACTTACTCGTTGATCGATGGATGGGGTTTATATTAGTACTATCAATATGACTTCCTATACCAGGCATCTCTCTCAAGTTTTTAATATTTTCCTTATTAGGTTGACAGTCAGACATATGTGGAATTGCTGGACTGCTTTTGCTATGAATAACTGGAATATCTGGAACTTGTTGGATTCTTACAGGTTCAGGATGACTTGCCATTACTTGTTCATTTTGTACAAATACTTCTTTAGTTGTTTGGGCATTTATTGTATGTTGATGCTGTTGTCTCATGGATTTAAAACGTTCAGGGGAAGAAATTACTTCTTCATTATTTGATGGTGAAGTAGATATTGAAGACGATACAACTACTAAATAATTAAAAGAATCAAATTGTTATTTATTAATATAATTTGGAGTTAATGTGTTAGTAACTAAATTTGGATATTACATCAACAAGAAAATAATAAAACATAAACACTTTAAATTAATTAAACCTTTTATTAACTTAATTAAGATTTAAGAAAATATAATATTTCATGTTAAGATACTAAAATAAAAAATAAAAACAAATATTTCATTTCAGAAACACGATAGCAATTAACTTTAATTTTGTTGATGGATGAAGCAATATCCAATATTATTAAAAGCCATAAGGATTATATATCAACAGGTTACCAATATATATATATATAAATATATTTATTTTTTTTTATCAAACAAATTGATTGAATAAGGACAAAAATGTATGAAAAACAATTACCATGCAATTTATTTAAAATTAGTTTCTCATTTTTCCAATATTGAATCATTAACGCCTAATTTTAATTTAAAAAAATTGAGAAATTTCAAATATGTACCTATACTCTGTTCAGCGAGATAAAACATTGTGGACCAACGTTAATCGGTTCTTCTGCGCATCCTCACTAGGCACCCTGTCATAGAGTAATCTGTTTCGATGGCGGGGTGAAGTGGGTGGATGCACAGAATCTGCGAGTTCTATCACTGGACAGAGTATAGATACATAAATTATTAATTAAATCATGGGAATGCTGATTTAATGAGAACAATACTGATTATTATGTTCACCATAATAATGAATTAAAAATTCAATAGTTATTTATGTTAATATATACTCTGGCAATACATATCTTATACAGTTGTTGCCACATAAATTTGTACGGCGGCACAATAACAGAAAACCAGGAGTTTTTTGTATTTGAATGTTATTACCAAATATATTAACAAAACAACAATTGTCACAAAGCATTTAAAAACTGATTTTAAGTTAATAATTTAAAAACAAATATTCTGAAAGACTTTTTCAAAACAAAAAGTATAGATATTTTTATAAATTTATAATAAATAAATTGGTGAGGGTACTGAGGTGTGTTGCGGGGTTTAAACAAATCATAGCTAGTTTGGGCTATACCTACTGAAAAGTGCCTCCACCGTTCTAATCTATCTAGCAACGAATGTATTTTCATTTACATCCAGTCATCTACACATGCATTACGAAGCGAGGGAACACAACAACTAGTATCAAAAAGACATTAGTGATTTTACTAGTAAAAGGAGTAGGACCTATATAAGAGAGCCCGAAACCTCCCACATTTAGATGTGATTTACCAGAGCTATATTAAGCATTTTCATGTTTATTTCTTGAATTCATTTGGATTTAGAATAATTTCAACCAGTTTAAAGTTATATATTTTTCTGAGTACATAAAATATTGAATTGGTTAAGACTTTTATTACATAATAATAGTTAAATTTAAACCATTTGATTCATAATAAAAAAACATTTAAACAGTCTACAAATTATTTTCAATACCTAAGTATTTATCAATCACAAAGGTTGTCTGTATGCTTTAGAACACAACAATGTGTTACATTTATGCGTTTATAACATGTATAAGCACAAGAGTACAAGCATAACACACACTATAATAACTATAATAATTTAGTATTTACTATAAACTAAAAATATTGAGTTATTTAAATGAACCCCATAAAAACAGCCAGAATTTAATTCCATTTATTGTTACATAGATTAAGACAATGTACATACTTTCTTTTTCTTGGCCATTTATTAATTGTTTATCGTCTATAGGTGACATATTTGAGCTTTCTTTATTACTAACACTTGTATCACCATTATCATTGTCTTCTTCATATTCCTGCCCCTCCTTAAATTAAGATTAAATTTTGAATATCTATTTTAATTTAGAACTTAAGCTATCATACTTCTCGAGAAAGTTCATCTCCCGTGTTATAATGATGTTCTTCTTCATAATGATTATCATGGAAGGCACCCGAAGAATCAAAACTTCCACCCTTTTCACCAGGATTATCAACAGCCCTATAAAATTTGTTATTTAATAAAAACACAAAAAAAAAAAAAAAATTCTAAAAATAGGTACCATTCCGGCAAGGTTTCTCCCCAATCAAGTTTTCGTCGTTCATGGGTTGTGGCATTGTTTGACCATCTAGATTCGCCACGATCCCATCCTTCATCTTCATCATATTTTGATGTTGGCCGTCCTGCAGGCCATCTATCATTGTTATAAGAATCTGTACGAGTTCGCCCCCAACGACCATTAGATTCATCAGATTGGCCTTGATGTGCTCCACCTCTATTTTTCCTCCACCAATTTGATTCATCTCTTCCCCTCCAATCATTTGTATATTCACCATTGCGATTCATATTTCTCTCATTCTAAAAAAAAAATAGTTAATTTTACACAGTTCATCAGTTGTTTTAGGTTAGAACTGAACTACTATCCGTTTTTTCAAATAGTATCCATTTCTTAATGCTCCCTGGTTGACAGATCGACAGAATATTGAGTATAAAGGTACGTCCAGACAAATCAGCTTTTTCTCTTCAGCATGGCTTTCATTGGCCCCGTGCTAGGTGGTAAATACGTGTCCAAACAATTTGGCATTTGTTTTATTGATTATGATTTAAAAAATAATTTAAGTATTAAAAAATTTATAAAATCAAGTACTGATGTCGCACAGCTTTGTCAAAAATATACCCATAAAGACACGGTATAGACGAGGAGCACAAGCCGTGAGACTTTTCTTTGATGTAATAGCTTACTAAGCTGATCAGAAATCTTGCCGTGGAACATCCAAAAAAGCCGCAGAAAACAGATTAGTGATGTCACACTCATGCTGTGCAGCTAAAGCTGCTTTGTCTGGACGCACTTAAGGACATTGTAGATTACTAAATTCATATCAATATGTTTTTTGCTTATCAACTTATGGATCTGTTTTTATGATTAAAAACGGATAGTGTGGCAGTCACTAATAGCCGGGTACCACAAAAAAAAATATATAGGATTATTTATGATGTAAAATAAAAATATTGAATATAAGCAGAACTAAGTGAAAAAAATTTAATTAACACATTAATGTATCACTTTGCATCTATATTGTAACTAATAGTTGAGTAATAATGATTTTCAGTAAAAGTTAATAATACTTACTAATCAAAGACAACTAATAATTAAATACCTATTAGTATATATTACATTTGAGTAAAAAATTATTATTTTACCGAGTTAAGTCTTTCAAAAGGTCTATGTGGACCTCGGTTCATTGGTGAGCCTCCTCCTTCTGGACCTTCTTCATAACCGGGTCGTGTAGTATTATAATAATAACCTCCACGACCACCTCTTCCTCTAGCACTTGTACTACCTCCACGAACTTCAATATTAGTAGTACCTCTGCCACCAGTTGTTCGAACAGATGCCCTGATAATGGTATCACTATTTATACCTCGATTCCAAAGTCTCTGTAAAAATAAAAATTGTAGTTTAGTGTTAAGATTTAATTTTTGTATATATATATAAGTTTAATAACATACAGTTTCTTCTTCAGACATTTGTTGTAGAGACAATGGATTTTGAGGTTTTTCATTATATACCATTGACAGTTCTTTAAGCGATTCTGGTGGAATATTACACGATGAGATATCAAATAAGGCTAGCATTTCTTCTCGGCCATAACGATGTTCAGCAAGCTGTGGTTTTGATATGCCTTGAGACATATTCCTTAACCTATTTTATAAATAATTACATATGTTAATACTTATTGCAATTAAAAATCAAAAAAATAATCATCAATGAAATACATTCAAAATAAAATTGAATTTATAATTATAACCAATTTCAACAAATCAACAATATCATAAGATATAAAACTAAATTATTTTTAAAGTCTAAAAGACCAAAAATCAATTGCATTATTTTGTATTAATTTTTGTGGAAAATTTAATTTATATTTAAATTACATTTCACCATTTTTAAATTTAATAAATTGCAAGGTATAAAGATATAAATTAGTAAATGGTAATTACAAAAGTGATTAAGTAAGATTTAGAAAGTATATATAATTTATTAGATATTATTCTAATAAGAATTAATTAACATATATCAATATCTCATAACTCAATGATACAAAAAATATAATAAACATAAATATAAATCAATATAAAACATAGAATAGAACTAGAAAAGTTTTAATAAAATGCAATCACAAAGAAGGCAACTAAATGAAGCAGAATAATCAAATTTACTTTTAATAGTTATTGTATTCATACCTTACAAAAATTAAAAATACTAGGTATTAAAAAAAAAAAGCAAAGCATGTACAGTAAGCAAATAACAAATAACAATTGTTTGATATAACAAAACAAATTAGAGGCATAAGATATATTTATTAGTAGTACACTCAAAGAAATTATATCGATAGCTAATACAAAGTTTAATAAATATGATATAATTCTTATGAATTTTTATCGGTGAAAGTTTAAATATTTTACCATTGTAATTAATGGTGTGCTCAGGTTTTTTGAAAGGGGGAGAGGATGAGTTTTTGATTATTCTCAGATAGTGGTAAATATATTTTCATTAATTAATCGTATATTATATGACAATAAAAGCAAAAGAGGGAGGAGGATATGACACCCTCATACTCCCACAGCAAGCCTCTGCATTATATATAACTACAAGGTATAATTTAATTTCATAATACATAAATGCATATGACAAATATTACAACTTGAAATATATAAAATGAAGGTTCTGAATGTTTGCTAAAAAATTACTATTTTCTACCTATAGCCCAGTAGTTTTTACAAAACAAAATTGAATTTTGTAACAAATTCTACACTGTGGACATCATAGTTGGAAATAGTGCCTTATAATTGTTTTTATATACATTAGGTACGATCAAAATATTTTTTTATCTTTAGTACATATATCTATAGACATAACTAGAAAGATTTTAATAGGTATCAGGAAATACTTGAACACTCACCAAGCCTATGACTATTAGTAAACTAAATTAACCAAAAGGAAAAGTTAATTTTTTATAGTAGGTAGATTTTTTTGTCAAATGAATAAGCTGGCTAGCTAGGTAATACTCCAACAATTAAAAAATCTAGTCTTAGAATGATGACTTTTGTAGAAAAGATAATCAGTAATTGTAAAAGTTTTAGGGCAAATCAAATTGAAACACCATATATTTTAATAAATAAGCGGATGAAGGGAAACAGTAGTGGAGAGAATTGTTACATAAAAATAAAAACCACATGCACTACAGTAGAATTTGCATTGTACATATAATACAACATTGATTAGTTTAGGGTAATCGGTGTGCACAATCACAAGTGTTGAGAAAATAGGAGACGACATAAATAAAATAAAAAGAAAACATATAACATAAACCTAGATGTGCTTACCACTCTGGACCAAACTTTATGGAATCTGTCATGATTTCACCTTTTTTTCAAAAAAAAAAAAGTAGTTTGAATGTAAAACGCTGGAACAGAAAAAAGGATTCGAATATTAATTAAGAGTTAAATAACACAAAGCCCACACTAAACCTGTTGATCGTTTTTGACACGGCAATAGAGGTACACACACACACACACAGGTCAGTCTAGTCTCTGAAATTCGAATGTGGCGTGTAATTCGAAAAAGAGAAAATAAATTATACGACGAATGATTTCCGACAAAAGGAAATTACAATATCACAAGGAAACAACTAGGGCACAGTTAATGGCAATAAATAATTGTACCGTTGCCTACAATAAATTATTAAATACCTTTTATTATCAAAAACGAATAACGGAGCGTGTATGGGGGAGGCGAGGGATTAGAAAAATCAAAAAGTTGACCGTCTAACCTTTGGTTGAGTGCGGCAAAAACGACGACGGCTACGCGGGCATAAACAATCGGCGAGACGGGTTGCGTACAGGACACTCGGGAAAATAGCGCTGATGTCTGAACGTCTGATGGGCATTCAAGAACTCATATACAGGTAACGCGAATGCAGCGGTGGAGAGCGCAGTGGAAAAATAATAATAATACACTACACGCAGGACACATACACGTACATATGTATATACATAGAATATCGAGTGACAACAAAGCAAACATAACCTAACAAACGCGCGCGGTACGGGAAACGGGATAGATCCACATCCACCGCACGCACTTACGCTCTCCGCCGAAATCTTTTCTATATAGTGCTGCATACGTCCCGCAGTCGGTCGTCCGCGAGTGGCGACGGTAGGCGCCTGGGGTATGGCCACTGTGGTGGCTTAAGAGTCGTGGAGACGGGAACCCGATCCCTATACGGCCCGGGCCGAGTACACCGAGGACTATATCAACGAGTAACGACGGTTTGCGACTTGCACGCCAGCGGATCCAATTCGTTATATCGTTGCTGTCGTGTCGGTCAGTCCGGCGAACGACCGTCCCTCGTTTACTCTTATGATTATCTACACTGCTGTTATCGCAAATATTATGCGTGCAAACGGTAAATATTATACAAGCCGTACCTGAATTAATATAATCCGGAAACGGGACAAACGACAACTGTATGACTGACGTAGGTGCACGGTGGTCTCGTATGTAGAGGGAAAAAAACGATTTTGTATTCCCTCCGTGCTTAGTGCCAACGTATTATGTAAAAAAAAAAAAAGTTCATACACGTACCACGTACGAGAGGTATACACATGTATATATATATATATATATATATATGTATATGTATGTATGATATATACACCTATATACAAATTGATACGTTAGTAGATTTAGGATGGGACATGATACGCGAGCGCGTGTATGATACGTCTAAGGTGTAAATCACGATTTAACATCATGGTATGATCGCAAAAGTCCAGATTTGGTTCGAGTTTACGCACACGTCACTCGCTTACCCATATTGCCGTTAAATTATTACTACTGAACACTACGCTACGTCACGTGCCTACCGAAAAATCTGACCGTCAAAGAGTTCCAATCATACCTTGTTGTTATATCATGGACCATGGTGTTAATCGTCGAACAATATCGTGTTGGTGGGAGAGAAAAGTGGAAGGGTCGAAATCATACGACGACTGTTCCGTCCTCCAATCGACGCGCGGTCCTTTTGTTTACGTTTGAACAGCTGCTGCTGTTCGACTGTTGACCACTCGTGTAGATTGCGCCGTGGCCCTTCGACAATATCGCATAGAACGATACTTCAGATTATATGAAACTCATATCACAGAATATATGAAATTTCATATACTCAATGCTTAAGTTATCCATAAATATATATTATCTACGATACTATCACAGTCTCGCAGAATAGATAATAATGTGATCACCATTCACCACATCTTTTACAGTTGAGGTACCAACCCAAAATTATTACGCCGTGATAAAATCAACGCCGTGGGCCGTGGTCCTGATTGTGTCTTTGAGGTTAACTGTAATTCCCCGACGACGGTCGTGTTCTCACTTGATGGCTCTTGCATTTATGCGGACTCTTTCTGCGTCTAAGCTCTAAGCATTATCCATTTCTTACCTTACTATATAGTTGTTGCAGTTCGTTCGTAATTGTTGTGTGTTTAGGTTTTTCGATTTTCAAACTTCATTCCATAAAGCATTAATACACAATGGCTTTGCCAAAAAAGAGTAAGTGCTACCTAAACGGTTTTGACTTATCAAATGAAGAATTTTTTTCCATATACCTAACAACTTTAAAATCTGCCTATAGGGAAACAGTCCAAACGTTTGAAGTGCAGGACCAAGTACAAGGTTGCCAAGAAAGTACGAGATCACAATCGGAAACTCAAAAGAGATGCTAAGAAAAATCCGAAAAAAAGTGAGATCCATTTGTTACCTAATCCTACAGTATTTTCTTTCTTTTTAAAACATTCATAATATAATTACCAATTTTTTTTTGATAATAATTTTATGTATTTATTTTTGTTGTTAAAATAATTCAATTTTTATGTAGTATTTAGTATTTAATTTAAATTTTTTATTTTGCTTTAGAAACCAAAAATAGTTTGATTATTGCTCCAAACATGTGTCCTTTCAAGGAAGAAATCATTGAGCAACTCAATGAAGCTAAAAGAAAAGAGCGAGAGATACGTTTGTCAAATTTTACATCAATGGAAACACAATCCGAAGAAGAAACTAAAAAGAGTTCTGCGTCAAAATTGCCTTTTAGACAAAAATGGCTTTTAAAAGAAACTAGAGTAGATAGATACATTGAACACAATTATAAAAATGTATAACTACTTGTATAAATTCCATCTATATGTATAGTTTATTACTATCTATGAATAAATTAATATTTGTTTTAGATAATTTCAATGTGTGATGTAGTTCTAGAAGTTTTGGATATCCGTGATCCATTAGCTACTCGTTCTAAGGAAATAGACGATTATTTAACAGCCAATCCAGATAAAAAACGTATTATTTTGTTAAATAAAATTGATTTAGTGCCCAAATCAATAGTAGCTGACTGGGTAGAATATTTTAGCAAGATAGCACCAACAGTGCCATTCAGAGCCAGTCGTGAAGTACGAAATACACCCAAAACTAGTGCAAAAGATCCAAATTTTATAGCACGAATAAAAAAAAAAGTAGCCAATAGATGTTTTGGTGAATCTGTTGTACTGAACTATTTACAAACTTGTATAGATGCACCGATCTTAGGTATTACAGTTGGTGTTGTTGGTATGCCCAAGGTGGGAAAATCTTGTGTTGTAGATACCATTAAATGGAAATATACAATTGGCGATGAACCTGTTCCATCAAAAAATAATCAGTGAGTTAATAATTCATTTTTTAATAGTATTAGAATTAAATAGTTAAATGTTTACAGATCAGTAGGAGTATATCCTTTCAATAATTTAAAAATTGAATTATTGCCATGGAAATGTACTGGAGCTAGTACAATATTGGATAAGCCTAGTGATAGTCGTTTATTATTAAAACATGCATTACAAGTAGATCTTCAAAATGTAGTCCCAACTAAGATATGTGCTTTAATATTACCTTATATAAAAAAAAATCAGGTTTGTGAATTTAAATTAATTTGTTTATGACCGATTTTTGTAAACACTTTTTTTAGTTTAAGTTATTGTATGACATGACTGTGGAAAATACTGAAGATTATACACACATACTTGAAATGAAAGCAAAGCGACATAGTTTAATAAATAGACAAGGAAAACCAGATCAACTTAATGCTGCCAAATCTTTTATGAAAGATTTAAAGAAGTAAGTGTTATTATCTGACTTGAAAATATTTACTAATGTATTTGAAATTTAATTAAAATATTATAATTGGTATTTGATAAGTTTTAAAACATTTTACTATTAAAAATATCCCAGTACCTAAAATAAAAACCATAAAAAATATTTGGTTGTAATAATGATAATAAAACATTAGTGATTTAATTTTAAAGTTTTTGAAGATCACAAAATATGTTGAGTTAATCTTAATGGTTTTTATTAGTTTAATTGTGTATTTTATTTACTTACCTTCTTTATATTACTAGTATAGTCTATAGAAATCAAGAACAATAGTACTCTCTATACCTGCATTTTTTTTTATTTCTGTCATACAAGTGTTTCACATACCAAATTTACTTTAGTGGTTTACATTTTGTTTTATTAGTTTACACGTGATAAATTGATCGTTTTCAAACTTAAAGAATATGGTCAGAAATGTTTTTATAATAATTTAGCTGTGAAGCAAGTTATGAGCATTTTCAAGCATTAATATTTTACACAAATTTAATTATATATCATTCTAATTATCTTTATCTTATACCAATTATGAACTTATAATACTACCTTATTAATAATTATATTATATTATTTAATTTTTATTGTATAATTGTTATTCTCTATAATTCTTGAGCTATTATTGTATTTACAAAAGGCTAATAAATAAAAAAACAAATAAATATTTTATACGCTTATAACAAGCTTTTTAAATTTATAATATCTAAAAATGTGAAAAATATTACTATCAAAAAAAGCTCATAACTATTCACAATTAAAATATCAAAACATTATCAATATTATTTTAAGCTTAAAAGTAAGCCAATTCACTCTTATATTAATTACTTACCATGAATGTACATTTTCTATGTTATGTTACACACTTGTAAGACTAAAACAAATATTTGTCTGGCGTCCTCTTATTGGTTTTATGACTAAATCTTATAATTCTTATTAAAAATTATTAAAATGAAACCTTCTCTAATAGACACCTCAAAATAGCAGGTACATATATTGATCTTAATTTAAAAATAATGATAAAACAGTGTTAGTGAAACATACTCGCGCTAATATAATGATAACAAACTGGTGATTGGTATATCTTTGTTAAATTTTTTTTATTTACATATATATGATACTGTTTATAGTTGACCTGATTGTATTTGGTTGATTTATAAATATAAAAATTTTAAATCTACAACACCAATTACCACCCTAGATAGGGAGACAACCTTGTTCTGGATTCCTCCCTCCCTTGAACCGTATAAAATAATTATTGAATCTAGAATATACTATTAATAAATTATTTAATGATTTTGTTATAGTATTCATGTAATTAATATCTGAATGTAATATTCAAATTTAATTATAGTTAGCATAAAATAATATATGTGTTTGTATGAAGTATTATGGTCTAAATTATTACAATATATTAATGTAAAAAGATTTTATGATTCCTATTGTAAATTAAAATACGAAAAATCAATAATTAAAATAACATACTTTATAATCTATAAATCAATAATTTGCGTACAGACACAAATGGTACTTTGTTACATTTAATAGGCTTATCCATGCCATATACAATCTCCAGTCATTTAATAATGTATACATTTTTTTAGTGGAACATTACTGTACTACACACGTCCACCTGTTAAAGAAGCCTCAGGAACAGCAATGTCCATAGAACAAGAAACCAGATTCAATGTTGAAGATATGAGCACAAAAATTAGTAAAGGTTTGTCTCATTGTAGGGATAGAGCTAGAACTCTTTATTTTGATATGACCGATTCATAATAATAATTGTTAAAACTATTATTTCTTTTTTTGTTATTTTATTATCAATATTTTCAAAATACATGTATATATTTTAATAAAGTAACAAATATCTAGAAATTTCTTAATAATTTATAAAATTATACTACTTACAAGAGTGAAATATTTTATCCTATGTATTTTATCATATATCTAAATTGTATCCTATTGGTTCCTGGTTATTAGCCATAATTAATTATTTTATAATAATACACTCATCAGTCTTATAGCTATTTAACATTCTTATTGAGTTTGATATATTTAAATTAAATCATCATTAATGTTCATTAAAAAAAAAACAACAATCTACAATTTTTCAACTAGATTAAATAATATAAAACAAGTTCCATAGGATCTACAATGTGCATTTAACATACCAGTCAATATTCATATAATTACTCAAGTAATATTATGGTAAAATAAATGTTGGCACAACAATGTGTAAATAGGTGGTTATTTTTATCAAAATACTTATTACTATACTCTTAACTATTCTTAATATTCTAGTGTTCACTACACGTCATTGGTTCAAAATATCTACATTAGTTTAACATAATATTTAATAAAATAAAAATAATTTATGGTCCTAGTTATTATAGCTACTATATTGTATAACAGTGTACATACATATTATTAACATTTTCTTAAAACTAAAATGTATGACATTTCAATTGACAACAATCAAAAGTGATAACTAACGAATGAATATTGTATTCTAAGTAGTGTTTATTTGATACTAACATTGTCCAATTTCTGGGTGTTTTACAACATTAAGGCCGTTTATTATGAATATTGTTATGATACAAATGTGACCAATAAGACATATGATGCCAAACGTCTTATACATTTTGAATCCATTCGCAGCAGCTGCAATGTTTAGCACAATAACACTGATGATTAAACATACACAGTTAAAAAATAAATCGTTGGTTTCCATCAAGATAGGTCCACCATTCATGGAGATCGGCATAAGACATTTGATAAACCAAGGCAAGCCCAAGCATAATAGTATATCCAAAGTGTTGGCACCTAATGCATTGCTGATGCTCATTGATCCCTCGCCTAGTACATTGCGTATAATATAAAACAATGACGAATACATAATAATAATAATACGATTATTCAAATCATTTGTCATGGTGGGTTCTTACCGTTTCGGGCATTTATTATACCCGAAGTTGCTTCAGGTATACTTCCACCAGCCGCCAGAACCGCTATGCCCATCACAATGTCGCTAATATGAAATGTATCTCCTGTTTAAAAACATTGGAAAGGATACAGTGGATTATAATTACTGAAACTGAAATCGTCAGTAGTCAGAATAATAATAACAATAATTGTCTATAATACAATATATTGAGTATATTGATAATATAATTAATATATTTGTGCTATAGTGTTTTTAACGAAGTAAAATCTTAATTTTTGTGGATTTGATTTTTTTTATATTATTTCTATAAAATACACTATAAAAGTGTTCAGTAGCGCAACTATTGGGGGGAGGGGATTGTGCCCCCCCCCCCCAAAAAAAAAAAATATATATATACACTTGTGAGTACTTATAAACCTAACTTAACCTTACTCCTCCCCACCAAACACCTTTCAAAATTTAATATTTTTCAAATTCATAACCCCCTTTCCAACGAAAATAGATCTTGATTGCGCCAATGAAAGTGTTAAATAATTACATAAATATGGCGTGTGCTATGGATGCCCAAATCGAATTTAATTTTGATAGATTCACAAAACAATGTAATCTATATTGATATTTGATAATATTTATTAAAAGCACGATGAAGATAAAACTTATCTACGACGTGATTGAAAG
Organism: Pentalonia nigronervosa; assembly: GCA_014851325.1. NCBI lineage: Eukaryota > Metazoa > Arthropoda > Insecta > Hemiptera > Aphididae > Pentalonia > Pentalonia nigronervosa. The sequence continues at coordinate 29,384 of JACXSJ010000743.1, forward strand.
ATAAATATAAATATATCTATAAAACGTAATAAGATTTGCAATTTCATCTGGTTTTTTCAATTCTTCCATTAGATATATTAATTATATAATATACCGTATTAAAAAAAAAATTACCTGAAAACAGTTTTTATGATATATCGATAATTTTGATATTAATTTAGACATTTCTAAGTGTGCCAAGCTTTAAAAAAAAAAAAATAAAAAAACATGGGTAATATATTATTCTATGGGGATGATACGTCACCCAAATTCAACCCCCCCTCCCCCCGCAATAACGTTACTAACTGTCATTCTGCACTCACCGCATATCGACAACATCCAAGACACTATGTACGAACTGATGCCAATCCAAATTATGCACATGATGAACGTGAACGGGTACACCTTACGCCTTGTCCGGCAATCCGGCACTGTTACCGACAACATGAATGCCACTGGCAAGGAAAATGCCCACCACATGATGGGCAATACACCTGTGGGTACTTTCCATATAGGGGAGACTGCAAGTTAACATTTAAATGTTATTTTTGTTATAGTTATAGGTATATCTCAATTATTACAACATATTAGTTATTATAGGTAGGTAATACGGAAATTTATTCGTCTTTGGGACTTGAAAATTTTACATACATATATTATAATACGCGTAATGTCATAAAACAGGATAACTGTATATTGTAAAACAAAATCCCACATAAGTTTAAATTTTAATAAAACATAATGAAGATTTTTTTTATAAGCATTTAAAGATCAAATGTTGAAAAAATTACGAAAATGTGGGAATTATTTTGTAGATAGTTAATAATGTATACCATTATTTTAATTTTTATAGCTAAGACTTGAAAGTTTAATATAAAATTCCTCATAAATAGTTCTTACAGAAACTTAAAAATATAAAGGCACAAATTCTTTTATAGACATTAATTTAAGTACAAATTTTGACGGAGTTGCTAGATAATTAAACGAAGAATAACGGATTTAGTTATTTTTTAGTTTCAAAATATTATTCTTGGGGACTTAAAAGTTGTATGCTTATTATTATAATTTACTATGCACAATAGAATGTTCAAAATATTTAGATTAATTTTAATTTAATGTCTATTTATACAACAAACATATTCACATCGGTTTACTGTAAGTCAGTATCGACTTAAAAATTAATAATAGTGATATAGGATGTAAATGTATATCTACTATTATAATAATTAATAATATTTTAGAAAATGTTTTTGGAAAAAATTCAATCCACCGTATTTACTAATAATAGTAATATAAATTATTATACTCGTAGTAATATATAGGCTGACGACCATCTCCGTTTAGAAACGGAAACTTTCGTTAGTATGCAATGATTTATAATTTAATTCAAATTTAACATATACATTATAGTGACCTACTTAGGTGCATTCAAGACACCCACTGTACAACGTGTTATATGCCTGTATCTACTTGTCCACTTTTTAAATTGAATATAATTTACCAAAAAGAAATTTTCAATTTAAGATACATATAGTTATCCTAGTAGGTAGGTAGTAGGTAGTAGGTATTTATAATAATCAACGTCAATCTAAGGAAAATTAAAATTTTCAAAAAATGATTACTTAAAATAAAAAAAAAAGTTTAAAACCATCATCCTAATATTATAATTTGTGTTAGAAATGTGCTTATCAATATCAATAACAAATGTGTAGAATATTAAGAGCATCCGTGAGAATGTGACATGCAAATGCATATACTCAAATCGCAAATGACGCCCCTGTTTATAATATGACGCGATATCAGTGTATCGCCGTTATTATAAATTAATAATAATTACTCTGTTCTTCGTTGTCCATTTCATTGGGATCTTTGTTTGTCTGGCTCTTCTTCGCCGGCGGGGGCGGTACGTACTCCGTGAAGTAGAACGAACGGTAAACGCCGTACCCAATGTCGAACGCCGGTGGTTTCATCGAGTTCGTAGCTATAATTCAAACATAGGTAAATATGTGAGTAGCGTTAAACCCCAAAGTGGTCGTCTGCATAATACCAAAACTTGAAGTTGCTCTGATGTGTAGAATAGATAGGCAGGGAAGACTGAATATTATTATTATAATAGCAGTTAGGTAGGTACTTATACTAGTTAACAATATCAATAATACATTAAAAATAGATAAGAATATAAGAGCAGTCTTCAAATTTTGATTTACATAACTCATACGCATGCATATTGCTGTTGTTATTCAAAGCGTAAACTTTTAACCAACCCGTTCCGTATTGACATGCTTTTGCACCATTTTCAGGCAATGAAATGCTTCGAGATTCATTCGAAGTAAATTTCCCATAAAACAGTGCATTGATTAACAGCCGTTGAACATAATCGAAAACTATAGCCCCTGTAACAGTGAATATAGGTATGTTGCTAGGTGCCTACTAATACTAATTATGTACAAGAATAGAAGTTATAATAGTTCTAGGACTATCAAAATTTATTTTATTAATTGATTTGTATAATATACATATACCTAGGTACCTACAACGTGTTTATATTCAAACTTTAGACATTACATTGTACAAGTTATATTTTAGAATTTACTAATTAGGTATAAGTACCTAGGTACCTACCTATAAGTTTTAAAACATATACATTTATATTCAAATAACAATTTTTTGCTTACTATATATATGCTGTATTATCGAGGAGATACCGGTCTTAAAAGTTGTACTTATAATATTTATCTAGTAAAAACAAATAAAAATAAAAAAAGGGTAAATTAGAAGATTCTATTAATTGGTTATTGTCTATACCTACTCTTTGTCTTTTATCTCTACTTTGATATTGAATATATCGTACCTCTACGATAATTTACAGTAGAAAAGGGGGGTTCTCAATTGAAAAACATAAGTTTGTATCTTCACAAGATACTTTTTAAGTAGTACAGAAAATCTAAATAGTTTGAAAATATGATCTTTACGTATATATTTAAAAATTTCAAAATCAGATTTTGAATTATTGCTGAAGAAAAAAAGGGTATGCTTACTTACTTAATGAATTACCCCATAGATTACCTATATAGTAAGTTATGGGTGTCCAAAAAGTCACGAGTCTTAAGAAATCTATATTAAGTTATAGGTAATCAGTAATCACATTACATATAACAATGATATAATAATATATAGGTTTATATGATTTCTCATATTAAATTACTCTAGACGCCACGGGTATTTTTTACAACCATTATCAAATTACAATAATAACCTAACTAGGTATAAATTAGTAATAAACTTTAAACAATATAATATATGAATTATTAGGTTTAAAATTAATTAGGTACATATTACTTATAGCCCTTAAGGTATAGGTAATAATATAAGTAGAATACTAAAATCTAACTTCTAAAATACCTGATTACAACAGTTATAATAATTGGTATTGCACTAAATGTCTAAACATTAATTCAGAGATTGGTAACTATCCGCTACTCGAAGAAGATAATAATATTATAGATGTTTCAACATCAGCAATGTTTGAAATCCATTTACAAACGTTTTACGAATGCAATGATTTACCATTGATTTCAAATGTATAAGAATAAAAAATAAATAGGTGTATTCTACGCTGGGGTGAGAGAAGCGAGACGAGTGCCCCGATTCTAAAATCTGGTCTCTGAATATTATCTAGGTTTATAACTTGGCCAATTAATTGAAATTTTATTGTGTATTTTTAAAGTTTTAAACAATAACTTAATGAAAAATTACGATTCAAATTCTATATTGCACAAAAATCATATATCTATAAAACTTAAGTTTAACAACTACATTTTCAATCAAATTAAATAAATTCATTAACGTACATCTGTACAAGGGTATATTAAGGGCCATTAGCAAGTACTAGGTACCTATTCAAATTAATTTTATTACATGAAGTATTAAAATCAATGTTACTATATTATAATATAATACGTGTTATAATTATTATACAATATAAATTTAAATGCATTTTACTTATTTACATTTTACAAGGTTATAAATTGTTTGTTTACTTTGTCACAAAAACATGTATCGACCTACCTATTTGGACATGCTTAGTTATAAAAAATAAAAACAATAATAAAAATAATAAATATAGCAATTGATTTCCTATAGTTGACACGTATTTTCAATGGCACATACCTACATAATTTAAATTGTATCATAATAACTTCGTCTTAAAAATTATTAGTATATACCTAATGCTCTAATGTAAACTAGTTTATTTTTTTCCGAGAAAATGTTTAGAAAGACGTTTATTTGTACAATCATTAATTGATTCAATTTATTAAATATTTCATTATAAGTTGTTTATTTATTATTCGGCCTATGTTAACTATAAACCTAAGTATAGACATTATAACGTACCATTTGTATTTTAATATGAAACAAATATTGTATCTACGTAGTATCTATCTATTTTAAAATAACAAACAGTTTTTATAATAATTTTTGTAAAGAAATACAGTTTTTTGTTGGCTTAAAAAAATGAACCTATTCTAATTTAGTATTTTATTATTTGGGTAATATGTACAATATGCATAGACAAGCCAATTTATAACGAACAAAGAATTTTTTATAAACAAATATTATTCTGTAGATATAACAAAGAAAAATCGATGACTTAAATTATATTGAAATAACTTGTAACTATAGATATATTTAATGTAAATATATAATATTATTAAAGTAATAAGTAGTACCTATCTTACATTGTATTAATTCATATTTTATATATCTAGCCTTGTGAAAACATTATAAATATAATATAGATACGAATTACGCGTATAATTTTGTATTATCTACGTAGGTATCGTATCTACATTACGACATATTATATTATACATAAACATCAAATGGAGATTTGAGTAAGTTATAACTTATGTACTTAACTACAGTACAGTACCAAACTATTAATAGTTATACGGTATACCTAGGTATCTAACAAATAAATAGTAATAAAGTAATAACCTATAATATGTGGGTAATAAAAATAACTAATAAGGTACTTATATACATGCTGTTTCAATATAGAAACTTTTTTTTGTTTTTATAAATACAGAATGATTTACCAAGCGTGTTTCCCTTTAATAAAAAATTTAATTAAATTCTGAATTTTTTAATTTTTAAATATTTTTAATGACCATATTTTCAATTTTTTTAATTTTTTATTTTCTTTTTAGGGAGTATACTTTAACGATATACTTCTGCTTTTTAAACAAAACCCCCACTTTTTTTATTGTTATTTAGGGAACAGTTTTTTTGAAAATGTTAATGCACTCAATTCAAAATTTAAACAAGTAGTCGATCAATAAGGTCTAAGAATAATTATTCTTTAAAAATTGTTTTACAAAAATATAAAATAGATGTAATATTGGATCTAGTGTTTACTATTATTGGACTATTTTTAAAAATTATAAATATTAACAGAATTATATACTAACATTTTCAAATCACCATTTAAGCCCCCATATCTTCTAAACCCATTATCACGGACCTATTATACGCTTTAGTACTCAAAGACTACTCGTTCAAATTTTGATCTTGATACGTCATATTTTCAAAAAAATTATGCTCTAAATAGTTTACAGTAGAAAAGAGGGACTCTCATTTGAAAAAACAGAAGTTTGTATCTTGACAGGCTTGCAGCTTATAAGTAATACAAAAAATATCAAGAGTTTAAAAATATGATCTATATTTAAAAATTCCAAAAATTAGATTTTGAAAAACTTTTAAAGACAAAAGAATGAACATAGTTAGTGTATCACCCTGTATACTATGTATATGTATATTGATCGATTAAAGCCCCTAGGCCTCTCAAGGTTATCTAGAAATCTGCCTATCAGTTGGCGGTGACTACGGTTGCGAACTGTGCTCGAAACTCTCTAATTATTGTCCGCGTCGTCGCCGACGGTTATAAGTTATAAATTATTTTACTATAATAGTAATACAACATAACGAATGCCAAAAATTCGCGTTTTTATCCAATGATACGCTACATTATATACCTATAGCAGTATTATAGCCTATAGGCTATTTAGTATGCCATTAAAATGTAGTATGTTGGTGGGCGGGTACCTATAAATTAATACCGAAAAACCGTCTATTCTATGATCGCGAATTCGTGCTATTGACCCTCTAACAATATTTTGACGTAGCGTATACGCAAATAAAAAAAAAATAATAACGTAAATATTTTACATCTATAAAAATACAATAATAATATCTAGGTCTTGCGTATTTTTTAAGCAGACGTAGGTAGGTAGGTACCTACGTACCTACTAACAACACTTATAAGTTGTTCTAGTCTCGCCATTTTGCGTCATCATAATATGTTGTTTTTAATTATTATGTTGTATTTATTTCTAAGTTATTAAATTTATCAAAATCAATACGGATTACGTTGCAAAAACGGGTAACGTACATGAGCAATATATTACGCCCATTCAATAATAATAATTATAATAACTTATAAATCGTCGATATTTAAATACTCAAGTAAGCTTAATGGCGTTTAGGTACTCGTGGTTACTAGTATTTTGTAATTTACCTAGGTAAATATTTTTTTTCGATAATTTATTTTTGAAGTTTTGCGTTGACCAGATATTCACTTACTCGCATTTTCTTCCCACCAGTGTAAATAACATTTCGTATATTTCGGTAGAAATAAGACAGCAAATAGTCACGGAAAAGAGAGCGTTTACTCAAAAATGTTAACTGTTTACTTACAAGAATTTTGTCTTAAAGTCGGATAAAACTTATCTAAAAGTTATGTTTGGATTATGTTACTTTATAACTATGAAACCAGGATACAAACAGTAAAATATACATGGAAACTAGAAGCAATAGAAATGTGGACTTGCAGAAGACTATTTAGTATATTAGTTGGACTGAAAGAAAAAAACAATGCAAAAATTCCCCGAAAGTTGAATGGACATTTAATAAGATGTAACCACTTCACACCCAATAAAATAGAAGGAAGAATCAATGTTCGCAAAGGGAGAAGAAGATCAAGCAAGAGGAGAAATTATCGAAATTGTTGGATACGACGGATCTCACCATAATATGTGAAAGCAATGGCAGTAGACAGAGATAAATTTAGGGAGGTCTAAATTCGTTATGTAAGTATAATCTTTAGAATAATTAAGAAGATTATATACATAGGTTACTTATATAACTCTGGATAAATTATCCAAATCAAATGTTTAAATATCATTTTATGTAGGTGTAGGTATTTGTAAAAACTGTTGACTCACAAATTCTCGCAAAATATTGCTATTAGTTTTGACTTGATTAAACTACAATGACTTCTCGAATATGGCGAAATAAGTTGTTGTAAGCGGGTTACCAATTACCATGTATTCATAGTGTCTTACCATTGGTACGTAATATTGTGATGTTATTATTATGGTCGTGAGTTAATAGATTTAAAGCCAATCTGCGATACTTATTACTATGCAAGCGTGATGTTAAATATAACTATTTAGTATATCTACCTAATTATACATACACAAGATGATTATTTTAACAGTAAATATTCACTATTATCTATTTATTTCAAAAAATATTAACTTTTTGGAGAATGTAAGACACATGCAATTCTAAAATTTTATGTAGGTAATCCTTATTTTATGTTACTCTTACCTATGTTTTATAGTGAAATCAGTAAAAACTTTTAATTTTTAAATAAATATATAATAATTAAATAAATATTTTTTCATTTTATAATCTAAAACAGAATGATATAATATATATTTTGAACATTAATTCATTTTTAAGCAATGCGTATTTATTAAGAATTTTAATTTAGAGTAAGTAAGTGCGACTTTGCATAGTTATTCTTAAATAAATATTTTATTTATTTGTTTCATTAAAATATCAAAAAAGTTAATACTTTATGAAATGATAAGCGTTCGTTAACATAATCACTCTGTATATATTAAATTATAAGTTCATATTGTGTGATGATTTGAATGATGAGGATTTAGAACAGGTAATATACCGATTCATCAAATTATTAATATTATTTCATATGTATAAATATATTACATTATATGTAGCTGCGGTTGATGATGATGCGGCGGCGATAGAAGTTTAATGTTTATAAGAAATTCCAAGCATATTAAAGCATGTCTATTCCCATTTTATCCTTAAATAGTAATATTTGTTTAAGTTCTATTATTACACGGAAAATGTTTAGATACAAATTAAACAATTAATTTTATGTTTTATAATATATAATTAAGTGTAAAACCACGTTTTAAAAGTATACATTCATAAAAGATTATTATTTATACGTATGTAGGTATTATAATTGTGCTCAGAGTAGAATAACTAAGAAACATTATTATTAGTTGATTAAACTTCAATTTTGCTATAGATACAACTAAATTCTAAATTTTCAGAAAAATTATTTACTTAACATTTATGTTTGTAGTGAAAACGTGAGCTTCTCTTTACGAAAATGCAGTCTGCATGTATAAGGAATACCTTATACGTACCGTTGAAGTATTTGAAAATATCGTATAGTATCTATAGTGCACATAGTATTTACATGCCATTAAACAATTAAAAGTTCTAAATATCAGAATTTAAACAATTTCTATTCAGTTAAAGGATAAAATGGGGACAAGTGGCATTTTCGAATTGTCATGTTTATGATATTATGTATATGTTTAACGTGGGAAAGTTTGACTGTTGCAGAAAAATTAAATATACTTACAAGACCGGAACGAATTTTTGTTTTTCAACTTTTTGGCGGCTGTCTTGAGCTTTCCTTGCGTGAACATCAGTAGGAAGTACCCAAAGTACATAATCAGCAGAAACAGTGCCTCGTACCACATGACAACATCGTCGACTACGATGATGGCCAACGCAATGATGGACACCAAGTACACGCCGCTATCCCGGAGCAGCGGCCACTTTTCTAAAGTGATTGCTTTCCTAGCGGCCAGCCCGGCGCACGCCGACACGCCAAGCGAGTTGTATATGGCACTGCCCACCACCGTTCCCACCCCGAGGTCAGACTCTGTCAGGAACGTTCCGATGACGCTGACGAAAAGTTCCGGTGCGCACGTGGCCGTAGCCATGAACGTCGCTCCCGCCACGTCCGGTGAGATGCCCAAGTCTGCGAAAAACACGTACAGAACAAAGTAATAATAAAATCATTGGACATCGAATGAAGGCCGGAAATTGACGATTTAGATTGATGATGCGAGAAAGGCGGTCCATGGATTTTATTCTGAAATCGGTTTTGATGTGTCGAAATTTAGTACATGCGTGTAATGTATTATCCATCTTTGTTAGATTATTTGATATCTTTGATACTCTATAAGCACTAAGAAAGTATAATCAACTATTTATTGATACAAAAAAGTTTTCATAGCACGAACATAATAACAACATTAATAACAATTAGAGTTAGGGACTTTATACTCTAATAAACCTTAAAAATGCGTACACTTATGTTCTTATAATATTAAAAAAATTTAACATCATTATGGCCCGGATTCTTTGGTATATATATAGTCAATGGAGATGGATACTAAGGATATATATTTGTTCATGTCGGATGGGTAAAATTTAAAAACATTATCACGTACATGTCAACTGTATAGGAATTTAATATATAAGCTTAGCTGAGACTTTTCTTAATATTAAGAAGTGAATTAATGATATAATATACCTAAACATATGCAAAACACCGACGGTAGGAAATAATCATTGCAGACGAATGCTATGAAAACGAATCCATAAAAAGCCACCAAGAAGTGAAAGACAACAGCGCCGTGACGTCTTTGGTCGTCAGTGAAAAAGTCCGGGGGAAAGTCATCAATAGAACGACTGATATTTTCACATGTGATAGTATTGTTATTGCTGAACTCAATGTTGGCACTCGTATCATTCCCTAGAAAAAAAAATATGATTTGACTACAAAAAACCGCATGTTATATATTTTTTCTTTGTATTCCACGTTTTTTTTTTATATGCTATTTTATTTCGTAATGTAAAGGTGTAGCGCATTTACCTACAGGTATGTCAAACTCTAAATATCAAATGAGCTAAAATATTTTAACATAAGTCTATATGGTCCAAGGTTTGCAAAAAAAGGACAAGAACTCAACGACCTTTTTATTTTGTTTGCTCATTAATTCATTTCTAATAACACTAATTAAATACATTTCTTCAAATTGTTTATAAATAATTTTTGGTTTTTAAATTATTACTGTATAAGATATTGCATAAATTAAAAAATACATTATTATTTTATTTATTTTTGCTTCATTTTTGCGATATCTGACATTTATTATCTGCCACTAACTTTTCTATGTCTGGAGAAATCTTATTGAATGAAACCATTTTTAATGTAGAATTGAAACGAATGTCAGAACCTGGATTTAGCAGTGGACTTATTGTTATTCATAAGTGAAAATATTTATTTAAATTGTTAAGTACTAGCAAACAGAAATAAGTAATAACTTAACGTGAAAATCTATAAGTTAAAATTGCATATACTTATAAAAATTAAGTATACCAACCTGTCTAACCTTGTTGATTTTTTTTTAAATTTAAATCACATTGAATACATACCGGAACTTTTTAACGTCATTATTCAAACAATAAATTTATTCAAAATACTTTAGGAAAAAAATCGGTTCATTTTTATTAATTTAATACAAGGAAGATAGGAAGTGCGTTAAGTCTTCATTTTCTTACAGTTTTTTTCCAAAGATCTAATTCACAATTGAAAGCCTTAACATAGTCATTAATGTTTGATACAATTGGAATTTTACACAACGAATTTGAATTTGATAACTGCTTTGTTATATTGACCACGAATCATATATCTTGTAATCACACTGGATCCGATAAAAAAACTGTAGATATATAGAGTCTAAAATTATTTTTATGGCATATTTTGACTTCCAAAATCTTTTTAAAACATTTTAACATAATAATCATTGTATTTACTTTATATATGATAAAACTAAATATTTGTTTTATGAATATTTTTAAAACGACAAAAATCATTGTTGGTTTAACAAGGTCTTATAAAATTGACCATTTGTTTTACATTTTTGATTACATGTGCTCAATGATCACTTTTGATATACATATTATTTTACATATAGATACAATAATATACAAAATAGAAATATCCATATACTATACATTTATGATATTTATGCTTGATCATAACACTTTTTCTTAAATGTAGGTATATAACTTCAATAATTTAAAAAACATCTTAAAGTAAAACGATAATAACTAAACTATCTAAATCTCTCATAAACATAAATATATTAATGCGAATAATCATATACAGCCGATGTGTTAATATTAATGAAAATATATAGTTGTTGATTAATTTGGCGGCAAACTTCGTACTAAAATCTATCCATCTATATTCATACTAAAAACCAGGTTAAGTGGTGTTTATTCTTAATATGTAACGAAAAAACAAGTTTTTCAAAATGATTATACCTATCGCACATGATCTTAATTAAAAACGCTTATTGATACTTTATAAAATATAAATCTTTAAAGCGGACACGACAACCTTCAATCATTATTCGCAAATTATTAAAATAATGTTACATACTTGTCTACATGTTTCATTGAATTAAAATACGTATAGTTAAATAATATACAGTATAAACCATCAAACCGATATCAAAATTCATGTATTTTAGGATTGTTAATATTATTGAAATAGGTAGTAAATAAACTCAATATAATAATATTATAAAAATTATACATTATATTATTATGATCAATGTATAGTGTGCAAGATATATAATATAGTATACATACCACTATAGTGTTTAATAAACTTATCTATATTCTATATAAGTTTTATTTTTTATTTTTTTTGAATATAATAATTGTTATGTTCAACATTAAGAGAACTAAAATGTTGGTTCATTATTATTATTACTAATTTATTAAAATAATTTTACATACATAAAATATCATTATTTTTTTTTTTTTTTTGTAAAAATATATAAAAATTAGAATTTTGAAATTAACTATTATAAGTATTTAAAGGTTAAATAAGCGGAATAGTAATATGTAAACCTTAAATAATTATAAGCTATAACTAATTAAATATTGCTTGAAATTAGATTTTTATGCATCAAAATTCTCAAAAAAACGTTCTGCCCTGTATATATGAATTTAAATATGTATACTTTTATTCAAAAAAGTAAAGAACTTAAAGCATGCTATATCGATGAAAAATAGTACACAATATAATTTTGTTTTATAAAAACTTCAAATTACCTTTTGTAAAAATAACACCGCCTATTTTCAAAAACGTTATTACTTTTCAAGATAATGACTATTTGTGTTTGGTGTTAAAAAAATCACCCAGTATATATTTACAATATATCATATATTATGCATAGACTGATATATTTTTTTTAAGGTCATAAGCATGACAATAATATCAGACTTCAAGTTTATTTGTAACATTAATGCATAATTATATATTATTATAATATCAAGTATGTTGTATGCATTTCAAATGGTCAATAATATTTACAGTACCAACAATGATTGTGGGTACCTATCTAAATTGCATATTTATTACAATAATAATTAATCTTACTGTACACATATCGTAGAGTTTATATCTATGACTGATGTATAGTGCAATCTGGTAGGAGAATTTAATTTGTTTTAGACCGTGAAATCATTAAATAGTTTAATAAATTTAAAATTATAATGATTGATTTTAAAGACTTTTCAGATGCCGGAATATCACTAAGTGGAGGTCAATGTTAAAAAATATTAATACAAAATAATGAAACTAATAATTACGCATTGTTAAATAGAATATAGAGCAATAAATAAAGTATTATTCGGGAATTCGTGAGTAGATAGGTATTTGAATTCATATGAAATTATAATTTTAAAATATTCTTATTCAGTAACTTAAAATCTATGTTCTAATAATACGCTATGAAAATGTGGAATTGAAATGATTATACTAACAGATTGTACTTATTATATTAGGCTTATAACTATTATATAAAAGTTGAGATTTCTATGAAATATTTTCACAACCCAAGATCAAATTCAAAAAAAAAAAAAAAACAAATTGTAAATATTTTTTAATTTGCTGTAAAATTTAAGTTATTAAATATAAACTGCTTCATAAATATAAAACAAATTACATACAGATGATCGTTTTATTTTTACTACTAGCCAAAGATACAAAGAAGAACATAATTTCAACATCATAAAAGTTGTCTTATAAAACTACATTATACGCCATAGTATATTATACACTGTACAGATATACATACATTATTTATTTATTATTATTGATATTGAATTGCATTCTTCGATTTAGTACTGATATCGTCATAATGCAAATTTTAATATTATATACAATAAAGTTAAAAACAAAAGTATGATTTATTATATTGTTTATACAGTGAAATTTATAATAGTAAATATGTACCTAGGTATTTAATAAAATATGTCTTAATGTGTAAGTATATCATAAATCATATCATAATATGTATATTATGTAGAGCTGTCCTTTTGCCCCTACGCCCATGTGCCCATGCTTTATTAATATAATGTACAGATTATGAGATTTATTGAGGAACAAAATAGTTTCTTAAAATTTAATTTATATTAATAGTATTTATAGTTAATATTTTGAAGTTAGATTTTACAATATTAAAGGTATTTTTTGACAATAATTAGTATTTATATTAAATATTGATGTAATGATTTTTATTCTAAGTTGTTTTAGTTGAATAAAGTTTTGTTGTTTTTAAAATTTTTTAAAGGTATCAATTTTGTCTTTAATAACTTATTTTATTTTTTGTTTCCAATATGATAGTATGATACTTTGGGTTTTGGATTTTTAACTTAGGTTTTTCCTATGGATAGGTTGACTATTTTAAAGATTAAATCTGTGAACCTTTAAACTATGTTTTCTGTGTATTTGTTATTTGATATTTTAATTCTTTTATGTGGGTTATTTTGAATTGAATTTATCTTCGCAATTTACAGGTACGACAACTATCATTATATTGAGCTATTGAGGTATAAATTATGTAATTATGGGAAAGAAATTACTGTTAGAAATTTTGGATAAGACCCCGGACCGTTCAATTAAGTCTTTGGTAAGAGAGCGACTGCAAAATGTAGGTAAATATTGTGAAAACTGCCGTTTGATAGATTTATGCAAGTGAGTTTAGAATTATTAAATAAAATCAGATTGGCATTTTTTAATATTTTTTTTTATTTTTTTACCTTTATTGTATGTTTTATCTAAGCTCCTCTTAACATAGTAGCTGATGAAGTCTTCCGTGGTTAAAAAGGGTTTCGGAAATTGTTTTTTTATGTTTTGTATTTTGGGATGTTGTTGATTTCAGCCTTCAGAGAAATGTGAAGAAATATTAAATAAGTAAGTTGGATGATAAATGAAATTGAAGTTTGAATAAGCTTTTTTATGGTTTGTTAAATTATATATTTGAGAGGTTTTGATTATATGATATTTTAAATTTTAGATTTGTTTTTTATTATTAAATGGATGTTTCGTACTGGGTGACTCGCCTGTCTTATAGGTTTTTCACTCATATCAATATTAGTGTGAATTAATTATTTAATATTTTATATTAATTTAACTATTTTAGATGTTTATTGTAATAATAAAAGTGCACTCTCAAAATAAAGTTATTTTTTGTTCAATCGGTGGACAAACACGCGCATACTTTCCATAATAATATTATGACAGCTCAATCAAATAGTAAAAAATATAAATTTTATGAATGAAAAACATACAGGTAATTATAAATATAATTTATAAACACATAGGGTACACTTATTTATTAAAGCATTAGACATAATACTGAACATGCATATTTAAATAATTACCATTCTATTAAAATGCAAAATAACTAGTTAGGTAGGTCAATAATTCTTAATGATTTATCTCCGGTATTGGACGTAGTATCTACAGTTTACCTAAACCGTTTAGTGCTGTGTGAGTAATTTTATATGTGTTAATATTATTATAATATGATTCATAATGGCTAATGACTATGAAATAAATTAATGTTAATGAATAATGATTGTCTACACATAATTATGTCATACAACAATAAATAATAAAAATGTTATTTTTTTCATGTAATGATATTTTACACGAATTTGGTTAAATTTTAGATTTAAGTTTTAGTCAAATCTACCTACTTAATTTCTAGTAGATAAGTCGATTCTGAGTGGAACTAGAAAGTCATAAATTATATAATAATGATGAACGAGTGTTAGTTATTTATAAAGATTTTTAAGAACTTTTAAAGTTATTTTTGGAAACTTTGTATTTCATGACAGTGATTTGATGGTAAGACTTCAAGTTATTTTTAAAAAAATTTTAACCATTATAAGATTTTAAGGATTTTTTTATACTACCTACTACACTATAAACTATATAATAATGCTAATTTGTATTTATAACAATAAACATAAACGCCTAATGGTAGAATACTATAAATTATATGTAAATGAATACTATTATATAGTCTCGTATAAATACGGATCATAAATAGTGTACCTAACCATAATCACTTCAGTTATATCATAATGTAATTATCGTACCAGTAAAAAAATATTTAAGAAACTAAATGTTTCAGGATAATTAAACAACTGTAATGTTCATTGATGATAGAGTAAAGATTTCATCACTAATAAATGTAGGTATAAATATATTTGGTAGGCAGTAATACTGAACTATACAAACACAAACAACTTTTGGCTCTTTTTATGTAGATAGTTCTGATAGTGATGAATTTTGTCTATGAATTTCCAAATATTTTAAAATTAAATTGGATAAGGTTTTCAAGTTTTATTTTATTAACAAATAAGTGTATTTTATGCTATATATATATATTTACGTAAGAACAGATGCCAGATAGATAAGTAACAATATAGTAGTAATATATACAAATATTATATAAGTGAACTCATCAAAGACGGCAATAAAGCTTTATATAACTATTCAGTATCCAATATAACTTAAAGACTTAAAATAATACAATGATTAACCAATTGACTCTAGCTTAACATGATTACGAAAACGAATTGATAATATTTGAAGATGAGAGTATTATTTCTTCTTCCTTATTTAAGAGTTTTAGTAACACTGATTTTAAATGTATTTTGAAATTATTTTCGTTTGATAGTATTATTAAAACTATTTTATTTTAGTATACTATTAATATCACTGAAACAGTTAGTAAAAAAAACAATCATAATATTCTAAGAGTGTAAACATATAATTAAATAAAATATTTTTATGAAATCAACAATATACTAACTACAATCATGTAATTAAGGCAACTAAGTACCTAATTATGGCAGTGAAATAAGTGACAGACGGGCATAACGGATATTCAAAAAGTGCAGAAAGCTCAAAGAAAATAAACTAATGAAATAAAAGTTTTATCATAAGACATAATTAATTTTAAAAAAATGAAACAAAAAAATATACGAGTAATATTCATAATTAAAACAACTTTAAAACAAATAAACAATTATAGTGGATTTATTGAGAAATAATTTTAATAATAAAAATACTGTTAATTTAATTATATAGGGCATAGACTATAATTAATTAATATACATTAAATTGTTTCATTTTGTTACTAATTAGGTAAATCACAGTTTGTACTTAAATATTTATTTCCAAATACAATATAGTTTTAATTTATTATGAGTAGTCGTAAATAAATTTAGTAATATTTGTATTTGTAAGAATAATATATTTTAAAATTAAAAAATGGTCGTCAAGTGGGTACCGCTCTACTGTACAGTGGGTGTCCAATAGGTCACTATAATGGATGTGTTAAATTTAAATCCAACGATATAAAATCATTGTATACGAAAAACAATTCTGAGCGAAGACTGTCAGCCTACATAACTAAGTGTATTTTATGATATTATTGCTATTAAAATAATTAATTTTACTATTCAATAATACATTAGGTTGAATTAATTTTAGGAGAAAATATTGCATTTGAAATCGTCATTAAGTGTATAAAATATAATAATATACTTTATAAGTTTCAAGTATTCACGAAAGGCTAAATTTTAGCTTAGATATCTATTAAAAATATCTAGTTTCGTCCAAATTTGAACTTAAAATGCTTATAAACATCAACCACGTAAATATGTTTTTTAGACTTATTAGTTACACAACATAAACTATTTACGAGAAATCTTGTTTTAAATTGTTAATTCTTAGATATAAGAATTGAACATTTTATACATTTTTAACTACAATATAATTTGCAAACATTCGAGATCCTGATGAATTTTGATCAAAATTTAAACTTAATCTGCTTATTAAAAAAAATTATGTCTATGTATTTTTAATAATTTTTAATTGTTATTATACAACTTATGAAAAACTTTATATTAAATTTTCAAGCTTTTTGACCCAACAAAAATTTTTTATCAATATTTATAGACAATTTTTTTTAAAAACCAAAATGTTCTTAAGATTATAATTAGCTGAAAAAAATTGGTCTATAAAAAATAATAATCTCAACATTTGATGAAAATTTCAAATGTTTACGGTTATTTCTTTTTAAATTACCACAAAATAAAAAATTGGTTCTTGAGAAATCAGTAGTTTACGGGTGAATATCCTATGTCTAATTTCAAAAGCAATTAGTTTGACTTTTGGGTAAATTTTTTTTTTGTGAAAGGTAGAAATACTTATAGACAATTTTGTGTTGAATTTTTAAACCTTACGTTTAAACATAACATTTTTCTATGTATTTCCAAATCAAAAAAAAAATTGCAAATTTTCGTGATTTTTACGTATTTGTCGAAATTTTAACTTTAGTCGCTTATAAAAAACTATTACGGACTTACGCTCAACTTTTTTTTAATTTTCACTTATAAAAAGTTATGAAGAATATTGTATTAAATTTTCAAGTTTTTTAACTAACTAAAAAAATGTTTATCAAGAATAATGAAAAAAATTATAAATAAACCGAAAATTTATTATATTTATAAATAAGTTCAAAAAAGTCAAAATATATTAAACATTTTATTGTATTTAGAAAATAGTTATATAAACATTTGGTGAAGATTTCACGTATTTTACACCAAAAAACAAAATCAATTTTATCAAAATTTCCCATTTTCCTTTAATTTTTTTGTTATTTTTCTTGGTATGTTGAAAAATATTGGGCATTTTTTACTTTTGACCCCCCCCCCCCACACCAAATTACTAACTAGATTCACTTTCCTACTAAAAAGATGCTGATTAAGAAAATCGAAGCACTTTTACAGCCCTAAAACTTTATGATAGACATAAAAAAATAAAAATAAAAAATAAAAACACACATCATTGTAAAATCAATACATTTTTCACTCGTCTCAGAATTTAAAATGTTTTATTAAATACAAAATATTGAGTTATATGACTAAAATAAAAATGATTATTTAAATTACAACATATTGTAATCCAACAGAGTTAACACGACAAAAAATTTAAAGCTACCTATATTTATGAAATGTTCTAACAGAATTGTGAAGCAACGCGCCAACGTGCAGTTTAATTATTATTAAATTCTATATAAAATGTTAACTAAAACATAATAACAAAATCTCTAGCTTTAAACTGTAACGTAGGTATAAATATATTATTACATTATTACATTTATTACAAATCATAAAACATCTCGAATACTTCTTTAGTTACATTACAAAACCATTAAAGCTATGACGCAAAACCAATTGCATCATAACATTCAGTGTTACAAATCATTTAAATAAAGTATTAATTAAATACAATTAACAGCATATTATATTGCTTCACTCTAATTTAGCAAAAAGTATGCAATTATAATAAATTCTGTCTTCAAGAGTTTATAAATATTCAAAGTTTCAATTCGTAATATTTGTAATGAAATTCGGGGATACCTTGAAATTTAATGATCACTGGTCATTATATAATATAAAGATCTGAATTATTATTATTATTATATTTTAATATTTATTCCAAACTTGTTTAAATTCAAATATAATTTAGCATAATATTATATTACCTTATTAAATAACACAACATATGGACCCAAATGTTACTAAATTTCAAATAAGTTCCTAAAATTGATAAAAATAGAAAAAAAATAATATTAGTTTTATTATTTACAATAAAAAAATTTTATGATACTATATTTTATGTATAATATTATCAATAAATTAATTATTAATAAAGCTAATATTCTTTTTTTATATATATAAAATGATAAGTGTTAATAGTGCTTTCCTAGTTTTTATTTTAGAACATTA
The DNA here is from genome assembly GCA_014851325.1 of Pentalonia nigronervosa. Lineage (NCBI taxonomy): Eukaryota > Metazoa > Arthropoda > Insecta > Hemiptera > Aphididae > Pentalonia > Pentalonia nigronervosa. The sequence goes on from JACXSJ010000743.1 coordinate 48,716, forward strand.
AACTATTACGAACAAAGAAGTTAATATTGAATAAAGAGAACAAAACAATAATATATGTAGTACATACGATTGATATTTCTGGGAACACTTAAAGATAATGGGTTTTTAGGTAATGCATTCAAATAAAGTTTTAACTTAGGCATATTTGTATTTTAAAAGTGATACGTATATGTATTTTTTCGTGTGAATATTTACCATGAAATTTAAAAAATTACTTTAATTTAATTTTTAATTGTAGCTTCCATTGAAAACTTACACAATGTCATCTATGTGTCGGTAAAACATTACATAATTATTATTAACATGTCCCAGTGGTGACATTATTCAAAAATGACAATATGAAAAAATTAGCACAAATAAGCCACACTCGCGAAGACGTGTAATTTGTTCCAGAAGAGTATAAATTAGCCGCTTTTGGTTGTATATTATATTATTATGTCGTCCTTGCAATAATGGCTCTAGTTTCCGTAAATGAAAAGTATATTATACGCTTTTACTGTGGCCACCACAATCGCGAAACTTAACAAATCAATTGTCTGCACATTGTTTTTGTGTATTTTTGTACACACCTATAAAATAATTGAGTTGTTTAAAATGGTAATGAAACAGAGGAGGGCCATATAATGCGTTGCGATGGCCATGGTCGGTGGGAAAACCATCAAAGGTAATAAGTTTCACTGTAGTGTGAACATCAATATTTGAAGATCGCAATCACAGTATTGGATTCAAGAAGCTACAAATAAATTATAAAAGTATACAAGTACGATGCTTGGTACAAAAAATAATAATAATAATAATACTGATGAGTGATGATGAAGTGTAGAATATATATATTGCAAAATATGATATGAGCTTTGTGTCTTTGTCACTTGAAAAACGCTGTAAATATTTCAATTATTTATAGAGTAAAAAACGAAATAATAGTTTAGTACTAATGAATAATAAAATAGATAAAAAAAGTATGAAGTAGTTACCGCTTTGCTGTAAGTAATTATAATGGATGTGATAATACGAATTCAATAATAACTTATTGTATACGTTAAAAATCTATTCTAAGCGAACGAGATAGTATAACTTTTTAGTAACCATGGTTACCAAGAAGTTATTTCATTCTATTTTATATAAGTTTTGTATGTTTTTATTCATTCCCATAACAATCAAAACATAAATAAATAATAATAATTATTAATTAAATACTTATTGTTTAAATAGTTGTGTATATTTTAAATTTAAAATGCAAATATTAAATTTCAAGATGCAAAGAGGCGAAAATCCAGGGGGTGGTCGTAGGCCATCAGGAATCTTGACCCTCTAGGGCAGCGTTTCTCAACCTATGGTACGCGTACCACTAGTGGTACGCGAAGAAAATCTTCTAATATATTGACGGTGTGGAATTATACATATACATTTTTGATGAGTAAAATAAAAGAAGGTTATTATTATTAGTGGTACGTTAAAAATATTCAAACTATGTTGGTGGTACGTGGATATAAAAAGGTTGAGAACCGCTGCTCTAGGGCAGTGTTTATCAACTGGTGATCCATAGGTTTGCCATAGGTGGTCTGCAGGGCAAAAAATATAATAGTATTGTTACTGTTCATCTTCAAAATTATTGTCCACAATGAAGTCACATTAATAGTCGAATAATAATAATTATATATTGTTTATCGTTGTTACTGCCATCGACAAATTGGATTAGTATTTTTCCATTTATATAAGTATCAATTGCAATTGTCGTTTCTTGTATATTTATTTTTACCAATTAGTAATGGCGGTATTAATTTAATTTTCGCCCACATTTTGTTTGATATTACCACGCAATACGTTTTTAAAGGAATTATAATTTAAAAATTTATAGTTTTGCTTGTATAGTGATTTTTTTTTTTATCTAAGTACAGTGGTCAGAAAATAGCCGAAGGTCTAAAGAAAAAATATGATAGTAGTTATATTAAAATATTAAATATGGATTTACTGAAATTGAAGTTAATCAATTAAATAATAATAATTAAAATAAGGCCTTAGTGTGTGATATGTACAGGATTTTCTTGTCTACTAGTAATAAAACAAACAGAGGAATCATTTGGACTCAAGTGACGACATGCATTAAGCTTTGAACAAAGATCCATTCTAGAATTTCAAAACCGTTGAAGAAATTTAAACACAAATATCATATTAAGTAATTGTAAAATAAAAAAAACATAACTTAATAATATTAATAAATTTAAATAATACACTATAAACGTAAGGTCATAATAATAAGCATATTCTTTCAATTTTTTTTTTTTTGTGTATTCTTGTTTATAAGCAAAACAAGTCTTCCTAGATTTGCTAAAATTGAGGTGGTACATGACTTATTAAGTTCTCTGAGTGGTTCATGGTGGTATAATGGCTGGGAAGCACTGTTATAGGGGGTCAAAGCCCACTAGTATTAATAATTATATTGCAATTTTAATATATTTTCGTAATTTTTTTTTGTTATTTTTTTTAACAGTACTGGGAATACATAGTGGGAAATGTCAAATTTTATACTCCTTTGTATATAAACTATATGCGCAATTTTCTATCTACCTCGAAGTTGATGATTGGAGTATTTTTTCTACTAGAAAAAGTGTTTTCAGATAAAAACAAATAAATAATACACGGAATTGTAAAACCAATATATCAATCGTTTGAAACGAAAAAATTGGTTGTATTAAAATTATCTTAAGAAAAATGTGATTAAAAAAAAAAAAAAATGTTTTAAGTGAACTAAATATTTTATGAAAGTGTGGAACAGTTAGATTGTAGGTATTTTATCCTCACACATTCTCCCTCATTTCTTTTTTTTCTCCTCGCTCCTCTCTCTTTCTTGTAGACAAAATAAATATTTTCAAAAATATGAAAGTTATAAATAATAAAAGTATTTAATATTAAACTTTAGAATATTTTAGAAAGCATTACCTTTTTTCAGTTATGCTCAGTATTCCGAAAATCGGTCTAAAGATTTATTATGTACCATGTACAAATTATTTAAGCAGACATTTGTGATAAACGACAATTTATTTAATGAATATTGAAAACATGATGTTCAAGCCTCAAATCGTAATCTTGTCTAGCCCACAGTTGTATTTCTTTATTTTGAAATGAAATATCGAACAGATAGATAATAATATGGTACTTATTATTATTTATTAAAATAATTATTTTTTTTTTAAATTCTAACAATGGTATGTGTTTTTTTAATTTTACCTTTGTGTTTATATGTTCTCTAGAGAATTAAAAATACTTTAATTTCAAGGGTTGCTTTAATAGAAAATTCTATTTAGGTACTATCTGGTACTTTAAGAGGTCGAAATTAAAAATTTCCAGTACGTTTCTTAATAATCAGAAAAAACTAAAAAAAAAATAATTATACTTCTGCATACCAATTTTTTATTAAAGCAATTTTGTTATTTTATGGTTTTTAAATAACTGTAGATATATGTAATTAACACAACAAATTTGTATGGGAATTTTTTAGATTTGGTATGAGTATAATTTTCAAATTATTTTGGTTCTTTTTGATTTATAAAGATAAAAATTATTTACTTTTTTAAGTTTTGTTCTTATAAATGTTAATAAAAATACCTTTACTTGTTCAAAAAAATTGTCCATTTTATAAAGTTCCTCGTAAATTCTTCTTACTGGAATTAAAAAAAGTTTAGTGTAAAACAACTTTGATTTTTTATGAGCTTTTTAAATTCAAATTTGGTCAATAATTTTCAAATTATTTTGAAGTTAAAAGTGTATAACATTTTCATTTTTAATAACTAAGGCCTGAAAATATTATACAAAGTTCCTCATAAGTTTTTCTATCTGCAAATTAAAAATATCAAAAATATTTATTATGCATCACTTTATTTATAGATATATAAATAAAAAAATAATAACGATTTAAGTTTTTTCGTTAAATTTATAAAATATTATTACTTAAAAAAGGTTTACGTAAATTATTATTTACTACATACAATTTGGTAAGAAATTATCAAAATATTTTAAATAATTGTAAGTTATTTATACCGCGAATTCTCAGGGTTCATGGGTATTGATTTGTAAGCTTATGACGGTCAATAATAAAATAATATTAAATTATATTATAATTATATTACTAGACACCTATAGCATATAAAATAATATGTAAATTCTTTTTGATAAAAATCAATATACTCATACTGTTAATAAAACAATAAATTACTTATATAGTTACGTATAAATAAATAATATAAAAATTAATAATATAATAATATCCTTGGAAATAAAGGCTGCAGCAGACGGTCCGTCTCTACTCACAATCGTTTTCCGTATGAAATTATTCATCATTGAATTTAAGTTTAATATTTCTATTAGGTTCAACAACTTATTACAAGGTACACTCGAAAAATACTATGTATACAGCAAAAGTAATTTTAGATTCTGAGCGGAGCGATGAATGTATTGATTTTACAATGTTGTGTGTTTTTTTTTTATTTTTTTTTTTTGTGTCATCACGTTTTAGGCAGTAAAAGTATTCTAATTTTCTTTATCAGCATCTTTTCTTATAGGAAAGTGAATCTAGTTGGTACTTTAGGATGTCAAAAGTACAAAATTCTCAATAATTTTTAAACGTGCCAAGAAAAACAATAACAAAAAAAAAAAATAAGGAAAAACTGGAATTTTTTCACAAAGCAAATTTTTGACAAAAGAAATAATGACCGTAAATACTTGCAATTTTCAACCAATGTTTATATAAGTATTTTTTGTACACCAGTAAATTTTTTTTTTTGAGCTATTTATAAGCATAAACATTTTCGGGTTTTTTTTATTTTTTTTTTTTATATTGCCTATAAAAATTTTTTTAGTCTGTCAAAAAACTTGAAAACGTAATATAATGTTCTTCATTATTTCACTTGTTGTAAGTGAAAATTTAAAAAAAAAGTTAAACGTAAGTCTCTAATAGTTTTTTATAAACATTTAAAGTTTAAATTTCGAGAAAATACGTAAAAATCATGGAATTTTGCAGTTTTTTTGATTAGCAAATTCATAAAAATTTTTTTATTCAAATCTAAGATTAGAAAATTCAACACAAGGATTTCTATAAGTTTTTCTGCCTTTCTAAAAAAAAAATTTACTGGAAAGTCAATGTAATTTTTTATGAGCGTTTGAAATTAGACATTGGATATTCACCCGTTTTCTCCGGAAACGATTTTCTTATTTTGATGTAATTTAAAAAGGAATAACCGTAGATATTTGAAATTTTCATCAAATATTAAGATTATCATTTTCTATAGTCCAAAAAATTTTAAAAAACATAGTTAATTTTTGAGTTAATATTAGGCCTAAAAAATTTTTGTTTTTTTAAAATTTTTTTCTTTAAATATCGATAAAAACCATCCGTTGTGTTAAACTTCTTGAAAATTTAATTCAAAATTCTCGTAAGTTGTTAAAATAGCAGATCAAAAATAATAAAATATATAAACACAATTTTTTTTAAGTATTTCAATTTTAAATTTTGACCGAAATTCATCATAAAACATTTGAAAATTGTTTTGTTGTTAAAAATGTATAAAATGTTTAGTTTTTATAAAATTAGATGTTTAAATGAAGAATAACGATATTAGTTATTTCATTGTAATTTAAAAATATTTTTCGTGTGTGCTTGAAATTTTTAAATTATATTATGATATTTCATACACTCAATTAAATTTTCTAATGCAATGTTTTCTGGAAAATTAATTCAACCTACTGTATTATTAATAGTAATATGAATTATTTTAATAGCAATATCATAGAATACACTTGGTTATGTAAGCTGACAGACAGTCTTTGCTCAGAATCGTTTTTCGTATACAATGATTTATATGAATGAATTCAAATTTAACACATCCATTACAGTGATCCACTTGACACATACTGTCATACTGTACAACAGAGCGGTATCCACTTGTCGATCTATTTTGTCATTAAAACTTGTAGATTATAATATATTATGTAGGTATTGAAGATGTAAGTAAGAGGTAAATAAGATGTTGACAGTAGACGTAATTTTTTCTATATACAAAGTTGTAAGTATTTTCATTGTTAAAGTTATTCTATGAAAAATATTATTATGGAATCTTTCAATACTAGTTTATGTTATATAATTCGATTGATAGACGCTAATGATTGATTTGAATTTAAGAAAAAAAATTAATTGAAATACTTTGTATCCAATTCTTAATTATTTTTTTTGATTATGTAGTATGATTTTTTAAACAAAGAAAGCATTTGCTTACATAATTCATAAATATGCATTTAAGTGTTCAACTTAATATATTTACCATATTAATATTTATATGTTCGAGTTTAAGGTCTAATGTTTTCATAATTAAAATATCTGAATACCACCTACATGATATATATCAAGTAGATCTGTGTATTTCTTTTTAGCTTATAATAAACGTAATTCTCTTCACAGAAAGTTTGAAATAAGTAACATTGAATTCAATTTTGAAACTTTTATTTTACATTTTTTTATGTATTTTTTTGCCTTTTTAGATTGTTAATTTCTTTTTTATTATCTTTTACAATATTTTTTTTCTATTGCTCACAAATAATATTGTTTCATGCACATTTTATGAATTGTTTTTTTTATTTACACCTGTATATTACTGTTATTACTTTAGTAATTTAGGTCTGTGAGTTTGTTGAAAAGCTAATTTTTTAAGCATTTGTAAAACGTAGCTTTCTCAATAATAAATGTGAAATTATGTGCAACAAATTCAATGTTATATCTTATTTTAAATTTCATAAACAAAGATCTATTATACATATATTATAATTCAAACACATAAGTTATATACATTACATTTTTTAAGTATTTTGATTTTTCTGCTTCAATACAACATACTAGTCAAGGAACACTATCTGCAGTTCTTATCGCCTGTAATCTTACCTAATTTTAACATAATTGTAAACAAAACAAAAAATATTTATAAATTGAATATTGATTTGGGTACCTACTAGCTATTTATGTAATAAATCATAATATTTTGATTATTTTAATTTGAAGGATGCTGTACTGTTTAAATTTATTTTAATCAAATTAGTTAATTATTAGTGTAATTTGAGTTTATTCAACACTTACCTATAATATAATATTAATAAGTAGCTATAAATATTTTTTTTTATGTTAAATCAATATAGGTGCTTATGTTATAATATAATAAATGCATAAAGCATTTAATTTTATTGACTATAACCATCTAAACTTCTTGATAGAGATATTTTTTTTACGGTTTCCTGGTAGATATATTTCACAGTATTATAGGTATCTAAAATTACATGAACTCGACGCAAAAAGGTTTAATGGTTTTCTTTACAAATTAAAATTCTATTTTTATACACCTTTACGGACGGCTTACACATGCAAAGTAATGTTTTAATACAGATTTTTTCAATTATGACTTAGGAGAGCCATGGAAATACGGGTTTCATACGAATCAAAAGGTACAATAATTTTATAGTTTCATATTATATTCTGCAGTATTTTAGACTTGAATCTGGAACACTTAAATTATTGTGTGTCTTTGCAAAAATTCACCGTACAGGAAACTTAATTAAATGTACTTTAGATACTTATTTACAAAATTCTTATAACAAGTTTAATGTTTTTATTCTTCACGAGTTAATTTACAGCAGCTACAATTAAACAGGCATTATTATTACTCAACAGTAATTCAAATAACGAGTATACTTAAACATTTTTTTGTCTTAATGTTGGTAAGAAAAATATGACAAATTATATAATATAAGCTGTTTCGAACAAACTCTGATATCATTTATTATTTTAATACTTCTTGAATCATTATTAGGTACAAACATTGTAATTGATTAGATTCGTGCGTCATAAAAATTACACGTGTAGTTGCTAAGGGTAATCTAATAAAGTTTTTACATTTTACACTCGTGGGCTTTGGTTGTAGATAAGACGGATCTATAATTAACAGTTAAAAATATTATACTGGCCTATTATTTTAATTTTTAATTTTAAATTAAAACACACACATACATAGGTATACATCTACTTACCGACTATTCAGTTTTATAAAAATTTTAACTTTAAAAAATTGTAACTTTAGATTTTCTAATTTTATGAATTGTTTTAATAACGATTCCTGAAAAACTTTGTATTTAATTTTTAAGCTTTATGGCTTTGACACAAAAATGTTATTTACATAAATCTAAAAAAATCGAACATTTCAATTGCTGAAACAAGTATTGTTCATTAGCATTTTGCGCCAAAAAAATTAATTTGTTTTTGGTACAGACCCATATGCGGCAAATTTACCTACGTAAATATTTTACAATTGTATAGTAATTCATATTTAAAGTTACAACATACGTTATGATAACGCCATTTTTATAAATTTCCAAAAATTTGTTTTATTGACTATGATTTGAAAAAAATGTGGATTATAAGTTTTAACTATTATAATGTTAATAGGTTTATTTGTTTGTAATGTGAAAACCTCAAAACTAATCCATTTAATGCTTAAAACAGTAGTGAAATATTAAAATGTTAAACTATTTCTATTGTCTAAAATATGTACTTAATTAAAAAGTAAATGTACCCTGTCTTTACTCGAACAACAATGAAACATGAGTTAGTTTTACAAAAAAAATATATAATTCTTAACATTAAAAAAAGAAGTTATTGTTAAAATAATATTTGTCAAAGCAACGTTTATATTTTTTTCGTAAATCGAAAAATCTTATGGATTTGGACATATTTTGTATATAAATTGCATTCAATAATGAACTTTAATAATAAATCAAAATTTGACTATTTTGAGTAAACAAGTAGATCATCTATTGAAAAATTAAGTTCAAATTTTTGAAATGTTTTTTGTTTTTTTTTTCAATTCTTAATATTACACTCCGTAAAATTGTGCTAGAATGTATATTTTAGTACCTTTACTCTATCTTCATTCAAAATACCCATTTCAACCTAAAGTCATCAATTGGCTGAAATATTCCGTGTTAGTATTTATGTGAAACACTATGTATATAACTCGTACGTGGATTTAAGATACTTGTTAATTTGTAATCTAAAAAAAAAATTAAAGTTTTTTATTTAATGTAAAATATTAATTTATACGTATATAAACTATGTAAATTGTAGATTATAAACTTTCCAATAACAATACATCGACGTAAAAATGTAGGTTGATTTATTTTTTCAACCCACGACTCATGAGTGTGGTTCAAAGTTGAATTACATTTTTGTAAACGTCAACATAACAACGTGTTATATAATATTAAAAATGCGGGCAAGTGGTCGCAGGATCTATTTTAATGTGCACCATGAATGTAGGAATGTACATTACGATTTGAGTATGTGTGCACTACCAATCTACTGAATAACTAATAATAATAAGCCAGCTAATAGGAAATATTAGTATTTCCTGAAATTTTTTGAAGTAAAAATATCATTGTTACCTATATTATAATTTCTTTTTATCTGTTTTCAAATATTGTTATCAGTTATGCAAATAGATTTGTACACCAAGATGGAAAATATTATTTTTTTGGAATAAAGTTTCTTTTTATTTAAATATTTTATAATAAATATGCATTGTTATATTTTTAATTAGGTGCCTATTAAATACTAAAAGATTAAATTTAAGTTTTTACTATTATATGCCATTTAATTTTACTGATTTTGATTAAAAGATAAGTCTTGTGTTATTTTATTTAATTGCATTGTTAAATTACTATATACATATTAATATATAATACATAAATTTTTAAGATAGTAGTAATATTTCTCGAGTAGTAAGAAAAAAAATTTAAAGCAGTAAAATTAAATGTGTAGTCCAAAATTGTATAAATTATAGGACTTGCAAGTAGGTACCGCTCTGCTGTACAGAGGTGTTGAGTGGGTCACTGTAATGGATGTGTTGAATTTGAATTTAATGGTAAAATATAATTTTATATGAAAAACGGTTCTTGGGAAGACGGTCTGTATATATTTTATCATACTATTGCTGGTAATTTTTTTTACTACCTTTTAAACATAAGTAATATAGAATGTTGAATTAATTTTTACCGAAAAAATTGCATTTGAAAATGTCATTGTGTGTATAAAATATAACATGTACTTTAAAGGTTTCAAGTAGGTACCTACCTACAAATAATATTTTTAAATTACAACAAAATAATTAAAATTATTATTCTTAATATTTATAGAAAAAAACGCTAAAATAATTTTCAAATGTCTATACTTAGTTCAAAAAGAGTCAACATATTTTATTTTATTATTTGTTGGTATCTACAGTTATTCGTTTTTGAATTAAAACAAAGTAAGAAAATCGTTTGATGAGAAATTGTTAATTTACGGGTGAATATCCAATGTCGTACACATTTGAACTTTAAACGCTCATAAAAATTAATGTGTCTTTCCGATAAACTTTTTTTTTTTATAAAGGTAGAAAACATATGAGAAATCTTGTATTAAATTCCCTTTCTCTTGTATACCAACCAGATTCATTTTCTTACCAGAAAAGACACCGAAGTAGAAAATTGAATTTTACTGCCCCAAAAGGTAAGACAGAAAAAAAATATTCTTAATATAATATATTTCAAGAACCACGTATAAAAATATTGTTAATATTTAAAGTATTGTTACTTACTGGTAACATACAAATTCGAGAGGATAAGACAATAATTATTAATAAATATATTAGTTGTAAATTTGCGTGTATCTAATTATCACATATATAATGCATAGTAAATGTACGGGTAATATAATATGACATTGTACTGTTGTAGACTAATGTAAAACAAGATTTTCAATAGACAGACAGGCAGATAAACAATTTAAATATGCTCGTCAAGTTATCAAAATTAATTATAATATACAACAGCATCGTATTTTAGATTAGTGAATAGAGATTTAAAATTATATTTTATTATAAGAAAGCCTCGAACGATCAAAAATGACTACCTATACTATATATTTTTATAATGTTCTTGTATTTTAATTACAATTCTTGTATATTTCTTTACTTGGTATTAGATAGTGAACAGTATTAAATGCGTATAAATAATCGTATTATTTTATAATCTGATAAATAATTATTTTATATTACCAGGGACATACCATTGCAACTTGTAACTCTTGCGAATAATATATTTTCAGTTACCTATGCGAGGTAGTGAACTTCAATTTTCTGTGAATAAAAACACTTTGTCCTCATTACAATATTTAAATCGGATACACAATGTGCGCATATACAGAGTGATTCACCAAGAATGCTCACCCTCATTTTTTCTTTAAATAGTTCATATATTCAAATTCTGTTTTTAGCATTTTTAATTACACTTAAACACTATATTTTCATACACTTTCTTAAATTTCTTATACCGTTTCAAGAGAATCTTATGACAATACAAACTTCTTTTTTCAAGTAAAAACTTTCCTTTTAATTACTTTAAATTGTTACTCAGACAATTTTATTTTAATTTTGACGAGTCTAAAACGAAATTTAAAAGAGTAAATCCTGAGTTGATAAATTGTATAATAGGATAATAGTCCTTAATTATGATTTCACAAACAATTTAATATGTATTATATCATATTTAGAATAGTATTATTGGAGAGGCGTAAAATTTCCGAAAATTTTTCACCAGAACCGCATTTTATAAGAAAAGTATTTTAACCCGAAAATATATTATCAGAACCATATTTCATCCTAATAATATATACATCTAAAGTAAAACAACAGAAAATATTTCATCCTAAACGTATTTTATCTAACAAATTTTCTTAGTGAAAAATATTATATCCGAATGATGAGTTAATTTTCAGATAAACTACGATTTGTAGACATTATTTTCTTGCAATTTATATTCAGCTGTAATATTTTCGAATAAAATATTGATCGAATTTTTTTTTTCATATCGAATAGTTTTCGGATAAAATACATTTCATTAAAATATTTTTTTTCAACAAAAAAAAAAAATGTCGACAGAAAAGTATTTTATCTTTAAAAAAGAGCGATACTAATTTGAAAAGATATGTTTCTGCTGCTATAAAATACTCTTTAAATGACATGGGAAATCTAAGTATTTAAAATATGGTCCTTAAGCATACTTAAAAATTCATTCACCATTATCAGAGGAAATAAACGGGGGTGACCCCGCTTAATGAATCACCGTGTATATCCATCGGACACCACTATCCACTAGCTCATGGTTAAACATATCAAAGATCAAACTGGTACTGGTATTTTGTGTTTATAATATACAATATACATTATTTGTTTGTACTATATACTACACGACTATACGAGTATATTAGGTACAGCCATACCTTCATATTATATTAACTATACATACTTCCAGATTTTAAGCCGGAAAGAATTTCCAAGGTTTTTAACCTCAAGAAATAAAAGTACAAAATACTATTTTAATATACCTGACATAAAATGTTTAATTTAATGGTAATCGTTTACCATCAACACTAATAATAACAATAATTAAATTACAAATGGTTTATTTTAAAAATACAGCTCTACATACATATTAGATACATATTATATACTCGACATGTAGGTAGTACACAGAGAAACGTCGAGTATGTAGGTTTTTTATTTCATATAATAAGCTCTTTAAATAAAATTCCAATGAAATTTCCACGAATAAATTGCATTTTAATATTTTATTATTTGTAATCAATTCAATAATCAAATATCGAATATTATATTAAATTTTTTTTTTTATTGAGTATCTTTTTACCTAATTAATTTAGGTATGTACCTAAATGAAGGTTTAAAACAATGTATACCTATTTTCTAAGAAACCTAAATATGCCGTAAAAATAATTATCCATCATTAATTAATTATTATTTGTAATGATATGATTTCCTATCATCTTTATTTAGAATTATTTTCGTTGAATTTATTAACGTAGGTACATTTCAAAAAACACTTTTTCATGAATGGAACACGGAAAATATTTTGGAGTCGAGCAAATTTCTTTTTTTTTTTTATATGGTTATAACAATTACGTATAACGACGAGATAATAATTATTAATTATTAACAGATAGATAATTTTTTATTTTTACAATGTAATACTTAGTTATTTAAATATGGGTGAACCGTGCATGGGCGATAAAAGTTAATAAAATATGCAAATTAATGCAATCGTAGATATGAGTATTTGTTGTAAACCGCCGTTACGAGTTTACTTAATATAAAAACATTGAGGGACGCTCTACAAGAGGTCTAAAGTGCCAATAGTCAATACAACTAATAATCTCAATAGGTTTTATTTTTTTTTTCAATACTTTGCCCCAGGCCAACTTTAAAGGAAGTCGATTTTCTGACTGGTTTTTATTACGTTCTACTATTAAATATTATTATATAATAAATACATTTTGCTTAATCGATACATATACCTTCGCATACATCAAATACGGTAGTGAATCTAGGAATTAAAAAAAGATGGGATGGGCTAGATACAAAATATTTACATAAACACATACATAGACAATATACATATAAATTAAATAAGTACTCGGAGTTTTAAAAAAGGATAAACTATAAACATATAAAATACTTTAAATTATATTGTAAATTAATGTATTATACCTTTTTATATATCCACTTATAAATGAGAAAAGTATCTTTGAATAATTACCTAAGAGAGGAGTATTTCAGCACCCACAGTGCCATAGCCTATGTATTTAGAAATAAAATAAAACTGTATTTAGGTACAGACAGTATTATAATATACATTAAATACCTATTCGTACTTGTTTGCAATGGTATACAGAATTGTTACACGCGACACATGTCAAAAAAGAAAGCATTGCTCGTTAAAAATTATTATTATTCATTTTTAATAACTTCACCCATGCCTTAGATAGAACAACGGAAGATATTTGTACATATTACACCTAAGCTATACCAATAGCGTTATGGACGAAGAGTTATTACACAAGGACACAAGTAACAGACAACCAGTACAGTTGTTTAGCTTATACACAAAATGGTGTAGATACAATAATACAATATTAAAATATTATAATCATAATGAACAATTTAACAATGATAAGTTATGATTCATAGCACATTAAATTGTTTTATAACTGTAAAACTCTAATTGTACTTTATAATAGGATATTAATATACTTTAAAATGTTTTTAAATAAACGTTTCGTAGAATATTCTAAAAAGATTTGTAACTGTGGTTAGTGGGTACCTATTTAAATAATAACGTGTATTACAACATATGTTGAGATTATTATACTCATATTAGGTTTACTTATTATCACTAAACAATTTGAAATTAGTCTGTGTGCCTGTGTAAGTAATAACTAATAAACATAATATGTAGTATATTATACTTAACTACACATTTTATACATAGTGCTATAATTAATAAGTATTAATTCCGTTTTAAATTTATAATTTGTATAAATGTAGGTATCTAATATTATTATATGTTTTGTTAATATGTTGTGTGCTAGTTTACTAAATCGAGTTTTCACTAACAAGCAATATAATTATTTGAACGATATTAATTCTAAGTTATAATGAGTCATGGCCTAATAGCATATATTTTTTAAGTTAAACTGGATGATGCGAATAGAGTCGATTCATTAATATTTTTATTTACTGTTGAAAAAATAGAAACATTAAATACGTGTAGTCGTAATCGTGGTTATATAGGTACCTACTCATCCGTTATAGTATTTGCAATAAGTATGCAAATGTGTGGTCCAAATTCAATTATTAATATTGGTTAAAAACACAGGTCCGCTAATGTAGAAGAACATGAATGAAAATAAACATCATATAGGTATTATATAATTACACTATTTTTTGCACAAAGAAGAAGCCATTCGTTTAAGACGCGTGTGCGATAATTAAACGTTTTGCGGATGCGTAAATACTCAATGCTAATCGCTCAGATTAATCCACTTAGGAACTGCAAATCTCCGGAATTATAATTTATGTTTTATAGGTAGAAAACGGAAAAAAAATATAGTATGGTTTTTAATATTTTATCGTATTTTAAACGCAGACAAAATAATAATGACTTGGTTTATGAGCGATATTAAAATAACGGAATAAAATATAATCATCGTTTAAGGGTAATTCGGGATGAATGTACAGTCACAACATAAATTCTTACAGTGATAAAAAAAAAAAATTAATACATCACAGTATTGCCGGGAAAATTGTTTATTATAGCAAACATTTTGATGCCTTAGGTAATTAATAATTATCATTTGTATGTTATAGTTTATATCTTTTCTGTACCTGTATAATATAAATATTGCAATAATATGATTTTATTTCAGAACACATCGCGTGGAACAGACAAATGAATAAAAAAAGGGACAAAATCCTAGGCTGAAAAAAAGGGTGGCATACTAGTTGCGTCCCGCGATAAAAATTACTTGCAAATTGTGGTTCAAATTTTTTAGCGTATATAATATTATATACGATATATTATATGAATTGCAGCCCATGTTTTTGTTGGAAACATATTAATTAAATATATAAAATAAAAAAAATTAATATAATATATTATGGAACTTTATCTTCCTTCCAATTTTTCACAAACTGTCTGAAACATCATTACTACAAGTAGGTTATAAATTTTATTTTTTAGTATTTATTTAAATTATTGTCTTATTTTCTAAAAAAAACTTATATTACGGCACTTCTAAGAACTTATTTGATATATTTTTTTAAAAATTAAATTTTGTTAATTTGTAACTGTTGTTATTAAACAGTAAACTATAATATAATAATATGAACAAATGATAGACATGTCTTAAAATGATAAGCAATAAAACATTTATATAATATATTTTGAAACTATATTATTATGATTGTAACTGTCATTATTATTAAACGGCAACGATAATATTATAGGTACGAATGTATCATGTGAGATAGACACATCTTAAAATGATAAATATTAATAAAAAAAAAAACCCGAGCTGCAATTCGGATGAGACATTTTTTGTAGTAATCTTTGAGACACAACTGGCAACTAGTATGTATACCTAGTATCGACTGCCGATTACAATCACGATACACCAATAGGTAGGTGCTTATTACATTATTCTACTCGGGAAAAATTAAATTGAAAATAAAATAGGTTGCCAGAATGTAAAAAACCTAAGATTATATCAAGTCTTCGTCTGAAAATTAAATTATATGCAAAGTCCCCAAAATACTTCAGTGGCATTTGAAAAACGTTCCGACGACAATAATATTTGTTTATATTTAATGGTAAAAAAATTGAGTTGGTTGGGAAAAATTCGCAGCGTAACAAGTATGCATCTGTGCGTTTTAATGACTTAAACTAGTAGGTACTCGAGTACTTTGAAATGGCGAAAAACGTGTTTTCACTATTTTAATAAAACGCCGATATTACAGACAACGACCCGTTATCGCCGCGGTGCAGCTATAACATTGAATTTTCACCGGCACCCGATCGTGGCGTTTATATTCACGCCAGCCTTTTTTTTTTTCCTTTTCTCTTTGCACGTACCTTGGACTGCGTCGTGTGTCGTGGAATTGGCGGCGGCGGCGGCGGCGGCGGCGTTGTCGGACGACCACGCTGAATGTGCCGAAAACGCGACGAGAACGAACACGATACCCAACACCGGTTTGTACATAATCGCACGTCGGCACAGACTACCACAGTACCGCGCGCGATAGTGGCGGCGGCGCAATAATATCGCGTACCTATCCGTCGTCGTCGTATGTTGTTGTTTGGGCCGGTCTCATTAAATAATAACGACGCCTTCCACCGTCGTCGTCGCGTCGGGTGGCGCGCGCCGCCGAATCGCACTGTTGCAGACCGGTAGTCGCCGTACATCGCGCGCCGTGCTCCTTCACGCGAAGAGTGCCCAGTGCCCGATGCCCGCCACCGACGGTCTGCGCTCGAGGGGAGTGGAGGCGACGGGGGTTGTCGCCAATAGTGTCCCATCGTATATTATTATTATTATTATTATTATTTCAATATTACTGTATAGTAGCCTATAATAAATAGGTGGGCATGGTCGTCCATGCATTAATGCGTTATTGCAAATGTTGGCCATGGCACGTGCTGAAACGCCTAAACGCCACTACATCACTGGCACTAGGGGGGGGGGGGGCGAATGGGTGACCGTTTCGCATTTTTTGTTAATTTTTTTATTTTCCAAACGGCATGCCCGAGTACCGACTTTCAACTGCCGTCCGCATTCTCGACGCGTGAACAAGTTTTCCGTGTTCTCATTCAAATCGCATCACAACAATAATATAATGCGTTATGTGTGATAATTGAGTATCACGTTCTATTCAGTGTGGTAACGACCTACCTCGCCACCTATATAGGTTTTATTGAAGTCTTTATTGCTCGCACTTAAATCACTATAACGTACAATACGCTATATTACGTACCTACCTAGTACCGGATATAGCCTGTATAAGTGAGACTCACTTATGTACAACCGATTCGATTAAATTTAATGGCTATTCAATTTATCGTAACGATAGGACAGCTGTCTGGCTTTCAGGTGGTGTCGCGTTATTAATTCGCACCAAAATAAAACACCAACAGGCTTATATGCCACGGCTGCGATCTTTGGAAGCCGTAGCAATAACACTACCAATTAATAATAGAAATACTACAAAGTTATAATATGTACACAAACGACTTCGACGTAATCTTAATCAACTATAATAAAATTATTATCATAGGTGACCTAAATTCAAAACACGCAAATTGGAAATGTAACACAACAAACGCGAATGGAAGAAAATTATATAAGTACCTATCTAACTCCGCGATCATCTTTGCACCTGATAATCTCAATCATTACCCTTATGATCTTAATAAAAACCCAGATATTTTAGACGTTGTTTTACTTAAATCAACTTCTTTAATAATTAATCAAGAACCCCTATTTGAACTAGATTCGGATCATTTACCGGTAAAAATACAAATCGGTGCATCTCTAATACAATCTGAACAAACTCACAAACTTATAAACGGGAAACCCGATTGGGATAAATTCAAGCGATACATTTCAGATAATATAACAATTCCTAAGAATATTTCTAATACATAAATCGGTAATTACCTCACTAATACAGAATGTTATAAAGAACAAACACCATATAAGGAAACAATGACAACTTCATAGAAGACCAGAAGATCCTAAAAAGCTAAATTTCCTTATCGAAAAAGTCAAATTATTACTCGAAGGACATAGAATAATCAAAAATATTTATCTTCAATACATCCCACTGATTCTAATCTTTGGTTAGCGACCAAACGATTAATTAAACCCAATGACAACAAAATTCCGCCTCTTAAATCCGGAAACAATTTTATAAATACAGTGCATGAAAAATACAATTTGTTTGCTTTCACTTTAGAAAATACATTCACACTTAACGCCCTAAATGATGATGCAACTAATAATTTGGTGTCTCAGAAACTAAGCGAGCCTGAAATCTTACCGCAAAATATTTTTCCATACACTAACCCAACAGAAATTTCAGAAATAATAAAAAAATTACCAAACTGTAAATCACCCGGTCATGACCAAATTACTAACTATATATTAAAGAAACTACCTAATAAAGCAGTTCTATTTATGACAGTGCTATTCAGTGCCCTGTTAAAATTGAGCTACTTTCCCACAAATTGAAAATTGGCCACTATAATAATGATAAAAAAACCTGGCAAAGATAATACTGACCCAAACAATTACAGGCCCTTCAGCTTATTATCGTCTTTTTCAAACATTTTCGAAAAAATTATCCACACCAGGCTTATTAGTCATTTAAATGCAACTGACGCAATTCCTCATTGTCAATTTGGTTTTAAACCAAACCACTCCACAACTCAACAACTTCTACGTATTACAGAGCACATAAGTAACGGGTTCGAAAAAAAAGAACACACAGGAGCGGCATTCCTTGACATAGCTAAAGCGTTCGATAAGGTCTAGCATGACGGATTGCTTTATAAATTAAAATGCCTTAACACATCCACTATTATCTTCAACATCATCAAATCTTTTTTCCACTCTCATAGTTTCACCGTACAAATAGATGACACTAACTCGGACGTAAAACAAATTAATACAGGAGTACCACAAGGCTTAAAAATATCTCCAATACTTTTTAACCTTTACATATCAGATTTTCCCACATCGACGAACACGAAAATAGCCCTATATGCGGATGATAGTGTCATTTATTCTAGTTCCGTTAAAATCGAAAATGTATCAGAAAATATCTAAACTCATCTTGACGAAATACAAAAATGGGCGCAAAAATGGAAAATCATTCTAAACCCGACTAAAAGCACAGCAGTTATTTTCACACTTCGTAGACCCACTAATTTTAATTCTTTAAAAATCAACGAACAAAATATATCATGGTCTTATAACATAAAATATTTTGGAGTTATGTTGGACAAAAAACTTACCTGGAATCCACATATATCCTTCAAAGTACAATAAGGATATCAACAATTAAAAATGTTGTATCCATTAATAAATCGGCAAACATCATTGAGCTGGAAGTGTTCATTATTACTATACAAATAAATCATTCGTCCTCTATTACTATACGCTGTCCCTATCTGGGGTCAATGTGCTTCAACCCACATAAATAAAATCCAAGTACTTCAATTCAAAGTCCTCCGTGTGATTTCAAATGCCTCATGGTTTGTTCGAAACGATGCGCTGCATACCGACTTCAATTTACCAACAATTAAGAACTACATAAATGATCAATCGGCAAACTTCTTCTATCATCTACGCAAAACAAGAGGCCCACAACATTTTGGGTTAAATATTGGCCCCATCAATCGAAGACTAAAACGTGGTCGTCCTCATGACGTCCTAAATTAGATTATCTTCAATGAAAATACTATTTGTAGATCGTTCTTGCTTGTAACACTATCTTAATATCTATTAACGTATATCGCTAATTTGTTAACCTAGTTATTTACTACATATTATGCTAATATCTTTTTTATAAATAGCTAAAAAATTTTGTACATTATACCTAAGTTTAGATGATTTTATCAGGAAAACTTTATAAATAAATAAATAAAACAAAAAAAGTACTGGATTATATTCTGGATTCCTACGGTCGGATACTATACTAATTCCCTCCCCTACTACTTAGGTTGATGAGATCGTATTAAACGCTATTATCCGTCGTTATTCTAAATGCTAATAAGTTCAAACAATTGGGAAACATACAGCTAAGTGCATAGCGCCTAGACAACTTACGCAACATATAGGTAGGTAGGTTTTCAAAAATATAGGTATGTAATAGTTTATAGATATGATGCGTGTATGCCAAAGTTGAATGCTGTGGTTTTGGAAATATATTTCGGTTATAAATTAATTTTAATATTGAAAAATATTTGGATAGGCAAAGTGTATGTGCATTTAAATAAAAACTGTTTTGGGACTCCCAGTTTTCCTCGATATCTTCATCAATAATAATTTATTTTTGAATGGAGTAAAAATGTAGAATGCACGAAAACGTGAACTTTAAGAGTAGAATTTAAGATTATGCAGTTGTTCTAGCGATCTAGTTCCTAGGTAGATATTCACATAGTACACATTTATAAAATCTATACTTTTAAATATGCTTTTGGATGATTTTTACACATATGTATCGGCGTATAGGGGGGATACACATTTTTACTTTTAAACCTCTTCTAGTTAAAAAATTGAAAAAAAAACTGACATAGATTCAATGTGTATAATGTTTAATAAATAATAATAATATATATTTTACATACATAATATACTATCTGTATAATCAGACTTCGCCCGGAAAAAAATGAACCAATATAAAATACTAGGTTTATTTCGGTTTTAGTGTACTGTATCTCAGTTATGGTTAAACAGCGCCGATGGCTTTGTGAAATAATTTTTGTTATTAATGGAAAGTTTAACAAATAAATATTCAACAATGTTTATTATAGTAGATAGTAAGGAGAAGGAAATATCTTTATGGATAGCAAAAAATGTACCACCGACTCTACTAAGATTACTGGTGAAGATGTTTTTCTCACATCTACATATAATATAGTTTAATAGACATAGTTCCGAATTACCAATACTCTTACAGAACCAAGTTTCAGACAAACAAATAAATATATAATTAAATATGGCAACATAATATGAGGATATTAAGCTTATATCTTTTTGATAGGTGTTTGATAGCTTTCGGAATCCAATTGGTATGCACAACAATAAGATCGGATTCACCTTCGGCTATTCTACGTTCCAGATCAACATGAACAGTGTGAAATATATCACGCTCCCATTTGATTTTGTCACGTACAATACTGATGTACTGAGACAGAAAATTAGTTTTTTTTGTACGCTATATCTTACAATATTCGGCTGGCATCTTCACTAGAGTTGAAAATAATCTTGACAAGGCAGAAGTCAGATACTACTTAACCAATTCTTAGTAATTTAGAATAAGCTGACAGAGAAACTTTTAGTTTAGAGAATAGATCAGATAACTTGATTTGACCAGCAGAAATTGTATTAGTTAAGATAGTGGAGTTACGCACAGACAAATCATGAATAACGATATTCTTAGTGCAGCGATCACAATCAAAAGCCTCAGTGATTACTTGAGTTAGAAGGCAAGACTGAGAGTTATGAAATACGTTTTTTACGTCACTTTCTATTTGGTTAACTTTAGTCTTAAAAGCAGATACCTCTTCACGACTCAATGAATTTTCCTGTTTTAAATCGGCAATATGAGTAGAGAGAGTCACTAAGGTGGTACATAGCTCGGAACATTGTTGAGTTTGTGATTTTTCTAGTTTATTGTTAAAACTATTGTATCAACTTTTGATTTTTAAATCATTGAGATTGCAGCTATAATATATATTGTTGAAGCTTTTGAAAGACCAGAAAAAGACACAGCTTTAGGCAGATGAGGATAATGTTCTTAGGCAGACTACACAAGCGGTACACTAAATTTGTGTTCGATGAAGTAGCAGAAGGTGAGTCAGAAATGCTCAGCAATCAGAGAGGAAGGACTGCAAACAGATATGATAGATAACAGACCTGAACTTTAAGTAGGATATGATGACAATGGACACAGGTGCTAGACATAGGTGGAGCAGCGCAAATAAAGTTAGCTTTGTAAAAAATAGTGCGTACTGTGCACGAGGAGAGTTAGGCAACCAAAATACCGAATAAGGAGGTATAATGAGCGCTTCATAACCAATTGATCAATATAATATTTTTAATCATTGTTTATTATGTTTATTTTTTTGTTAATTGGTCTTAGTTACATTAGTTATTATTTGACAATGTAAATAACATATAGTTTACAGAATAGTCTATGCTTTTATTAGGTTATACAATTTTATTTTTTTTAAAAAACTAATAATGCTAATATTTATTTAGGTTGTAAGGCTTCTCCTAGTAGATGTGGTGTATGGTATTTGTTTCTTGAATCTTTGAACTTTAGTCAATCAGTTAATATGTGTTTAAATGTTTAATCCATTCCACATAATTTGCATATAGGGGTATCGTTTCTGATTTATTATATTTATGTGTTTGTTTAAAACCTAAAAGAACCACTGATTTCATTTTGAAATGTCACTTGTATATTATGTAATTACAAATTAGTAATTAATAAATTTGAAGAAATATTTGTAGTATTTATAAAAAAATTATAAAATATGTAAGGTACCAGCTGGTATAGGTATAGGTATATAATATTGTGGGTTCTAAATATTTTTGATAATCAAAGTTAAGAAAAGCAGTGAAATAAATTGATGTCATAATCATACTACAGAAAGAATAACAATTTTCTTGTATGTTTTCGTTAATCAACAGTCGTAACAAATTATGTTTCAAATTTAATGAAGATTGCTGTTTCATAGAAAAACATAGCTTGGAAATACGTATTCTTTTTACCTAATAATATGGCAATAGACAATGACCAGAATATTAATGTCTCCGAACAATAAGACTACGTACGTTTTTAGGATACCCAATCGGTATTTCTAGTCTACAAAATAATGTAATAGATGACGACAGCCATTATTTATAATAATATAATAATATTGCCATTGTAATAAATAATGATTATTTCAATATCTCAATAAACTAAGTTAACCGATGTTTTGAGATGTAAACGGATGTATACCTACAACTTATGTTATTTTATATTTTACTCATATAATTTATTTACTCTGTCATTAAACCGACAAAATGTAATGTGTTATAGTCTTTATAGATACGCATTTAAAGAAACTAATCAGTGATTGGTGATTAGAATTTAGAAAGATGCCTCAGTTATTAGATATCAAATTAAATATAAAACAATTTAAACTTTAAAAGTATTACTAAACATTTTTTGGTGTTTTATTATGTGAAAGACTTATAACTTTTATGGGCCCACGTACATGATCAGTGGAGCTTATTATCTTCTTTAAAAAAAAAATAATAATAAAATAACTAATAAATATAATATTATTATGTGAATTATAATAATTAAACACTATATTGTATTTATAATTAGTTTCTATAGGTATCTTATATGTTATATTGTTATTAACGTTATATTATTAGCAACTCATTAAAAACTATATATAGTTATTTTTAATTACATTTAACTCTTATTCTTTAATAATATAACTAATAATATATTTAATATTATTAGGTAGTGAATTAAAATTATTTAATCTCTTGAGTCATTTTATAGTTCTATATAGGGTCACTGTTAATTATGTCTTTGATATATTTTAATATAATTAGTAAATTAAAATTATTTTATCTCATTAATTGATACATTATTATAGTCGTATTAAGACATTATCCAAAGGTCCTTGGCTAATGTCATATTATCCAGTTAATGTTAACATTACCCAAGATATTAACAATATGCTTTGCGGGTAAAGTTAAAATTTGGCTAATGACATATTATCTAACTAATTTTAACATTATTCAAATGTTAACATTATCCGTAACATATCATATATAGGTGATTTGTCAAACATGCTCACTCCCGTGATTTTCTATGTTATAATGAATTAATTAAAATTCTAATTTTTAGAGTTTTTAAACTTAAGAGTTGAGAACCATATTTTCAAGTACTTAGATATTTTATTTACAATTTAATATACGTAGGTTTTAAAATTCTATACATGACAATACCAAATTATTTTTTTTCAAATTAAAATCATCATTGTTTTCTGTTATTTCTTAATCAGACTTTTTTGAAAAAGTTTATATACCTATCTAAATCGAAATTCAAATGAGTAGTTTTTGAGTTATTTAGTTTTGTGTATAGGTCCCTGATAATAGTTTGCATTACATAGAGGGTGTAATGATAATAAATTACATTTTAGTAATTTATTAATAATAACGAAACAATATTTTATAATTTATTAATAATTGACCGTATATAATAAATACAAGGTTCATTGTTCGATATCAATTTTAGATTCTGAGGGAACGATGAATGTATTAAATTTACAATGATGTGTTTATGGAAAAATTATACATATTGGGGCAATACAAATACTTCAATGTTCAACTTTGAGGTTGGTTTTTGCCTTCTGGCAG
Source organism: Pentalonia nigronervosa (assembly GCA_014851325.1). NCBI lineage: Eukaryota > Metazoa > Arthropoda > Insecta > Hemiptera > Aphididae > Pentalonia > Pentalonia nigronervosa. The sequence continues at coordinate 73,347 of JACXSJ010000743.1, forward strand.
AGAATTTGATTTAGATAGTACTTTGGAGATCAAACTACAAAATTCTAAATACTTTTAAAAATAACTGAGAAAAATAAAAAAAATTATGGAAAAACGAAAATTTTTACGTAAAACCAGTTTCTGATAAAATCGTCTTTGTTTATTTGCTGTAATTAAAAAATGAATTAGTAAAAATTTGAAATTTTAACTCAATATTCATTCATATTAATATAATATAATTTTTAAAATATTGAATCTTTGGCTTTTTATGTACTATACCTATTTATAGATGTTTGAAATGTTCTACTGTTTTAGTTTTTCTATGTTTTATGTATGGTTTAATTGTAAGTAGGTAAAACAGTTCGGAAATTTAATACAAAATTCCTCTTAAGTTTTCTTATGGCAATCTAAAAATATCAAAAATACAATATATACATGGTTTTTTTAAACCTTTAAGTTTAAAATTTCGAGATGAAATTGAATATTTAAATGATAAACAACGTTTTAGTTATTTTATTATAGGAAATTAAAAAAATATTATTCCTACGGAATTAAAACTTTTTACCATAACGTATATTATTATTTACTATACACAATGAAGTTGTAAAAATATTTAGGTATTATTGAAAATATATCGTCTTTACTTATACACAAAAATTCCGAAAAATAAGAATTTAAACAAATGTATTTTTAAAATACTTAAAACACGGACTTGAGTATGTTTGGTGATTTACACTGTATGTTTTTTTTATTGAATTCAATTATATTTCCACCTTTAATATTTATCATAATGACACGGATCCAGCAAATACTTTTTGAATTTGCCCACATTGGCCCATGTTTGTAAAAATACATGTCAACCATCAGTCCAAGATATATGCGACACCCATGCGACGACCTACGGCGTAAAATAAATCATCTAATGCATAATCGCACACTTACAAAAAAAGATTATGATTCAAATCCACACAATTTTTTGATGTATTCCAATTTAAACATTATACCTACTTTATTTGATCTTAGGTATATCTATAATTTTTATCAATTTATATTAATACAAAAAATTTTTACAGGATCATTAAGTTCGGAACACAAGGCTCCTAATTTGTTGTTAATTTACCAAATCAAAAAATATCAAAAATACATATCATAATATATATATTTTAAGCATCTTTTTAGTCAATAATTCGACAAAATTGCAAAAGTTGCAAAAATTACAAAAGTTTGCAAATCATTCTGTAGTTAAAAACACAAAATATTTTTAATATTTTTATACTTGAGATTTGAAAATGTAATACATGGTTCTTTGTAAGTTGTTATTATAGTTATTTTAAAATATTAAAGATATATAGTTACTAATTTTAATAAGCATTAGGAGTTCAAATTTTGAGAAAAATTTTTAAAATCGTGAAAATTTGGAAACAATTTTGTAGTTGAAAAATTATAAAATATTCAATTTATATGATAATTTATATTCTGATTTTTGGAATTATTAAATATACCTATACTAAAAAGATTCACTATAAGGCTGCTTTTTAAAATATTTTTTTTGTTACTTGATTTTAACTTTTACTAATGACGTGACTATGTTAAGATGATTAACGGTAAATATCACTAGTAACATTTAATATATACAAGTAGATGACGGTCGTCTCTACTAGGATGATTTATTTTTTTAGGTATAATGTGGACCTGGGTATAAATTCCGCAACCATTGTTCATATCATTGTTTTCGGTCCAATAAAACACGCGCACGGCACCCGATGATTTCGAGCTATCGAATATAATCGTGACATAATAATGTTACCACCTTTATTATTCACAGGTTTTTAGTTTACAGCATTTTAAATAATTTGCTTTTGCTTTCTTCCCAAACGTAAAATATATTATAATAATATTACATATTTTTTTATTTAATTAACACAACCTTTGTATTGGTACTTCATGTTTGATTTTGTATTATTTGTAATCTTATTACCCCCTAAATAATTGTAAAATAAACCAAACAATAAAAATTATATTTTACTTGATAAGTTAAATGAAAAACGTTTTGATACGTATATTTGTCAAATTATCATGTTAAGTATTACATATTTTTTACAATATGTAAATGCTCCAAATAATCATTTGTTAAATAAATATTGTTTGTTCATTCATATTAATTGTTATCAAATTGCATTTTTTTTATTTTATGTTTTTTATCATTAAACAAAATTATTACATTTTATGCAACATGTGTGTAATATATCCTTCCACAAACGCATAAAGGTAATTAAAAATTTAGATCGACCGCGTACTGCTATATAATGAGTGTAAGATAAAAACTGTATTGTCAAAGCAAATAAATTTAGGTAATTTTATTATAGGTTTATTATTTTATCTTAATATATGTAGGTAGTAAATAATAGTATGCAAATTCTGCATATTTTATTTATAATGCCAAAAAAGTTTCTGTACATATGATAATAACTATTATAGCGCTCATTATACACACGTTCTCGGTAATTTTCACTTCAAAAATATCAAGGAACAATATATAGGTAACTAATTGTTTAGAGCACTTATACCAAATGTATGCGTGTGGTCATATAGTCCCCATGGTATATCTATTGCTATGTTGCATAATTTCCAATTTTCAAGTTTAGAAATTTAGAGCTAGCTACATATATAATACCTAATATATAGCTGTGTAGTTGAAAATAATATTAATAATAAGTATACAATAACTAAATTAATCACATAGGATTATTTTAATAGTTAGCTTTATGAAATCAACTTTCAAAAAACTTGAAAATGTAATACAAGATTTTTCATAACTTGTTGTAAGAAAAAATTAAAAAAAGTTGAGCGTAAGTCTCTAATAGTTTTTTTATAAATGTCTAAAGATAAAATTTCGATAAAATACGTAAAAAACATCAAAATTTGCAATTATTTTTAATTAGGAAATTCATAAAAATGTTTTTATTTAAATCTAAGATTTGTAAATTTAACACAATATTTTCTATAAGTTTTCTACCTTTCTAAAAAAAAAAAAATTTACCTGAAAGTCAAAATAATTTTTATGAGTATTTGAAATTAGACATTGAATATTTATCCGTTTTCTACGGGAACGATTTTTTTATTTAGACGTAATTCAAAAAGGAATAACCGGAGACATATGAAATTATTGTCAAACGTTGAGATTATAATTATCTATATACCAATAATTTTAAAAATAATTTAAAATTTTTTGAGCTAATTGTAAGTCTAAGAAATTTTTAATTTTTAAAATTTTTTTTCTAAAATTATCGATAAAAATATTTTTGTTGGATCAAATTTCTCAAAAATGTATACAAAATTCCTCATAAGTTGTTAAAACAGCAGATCAAAAATAATAAAAATATATAGATTATATTAATAATATATATTGATTTAAATTCAAACTTGGAAGAAATTAGATATTTTAAATAGATATCTAAGCTAAAATTTAGCCTTTCGTGTGTACTTGAAACTTATAAAGTATATTATTTTATTTTATACACTTAATGACGATTTCAAATGCAATATTTTCTCCTAAAATTAATTCAACCTAATGTATTATTGAATAGTAAAATTAATTATTTTAATAGCAATAATATCATAAAATACACTTAGTTAAGTAGGCTGACAGTCTTCGCTCAGAATTGTTTTTCGTATACAATGATTTTATATCGTTGGATTTAAATTTAACACATCCATTACAGTGACCTATTGAACACCCACTGTACAGTAAAGCGGTACCTACTTGACGAACATTTTTTAATTTTAAAATATATTATTCTTACAAATACAAATATTACTAAATTTATTTACGACTACTCATAATAAATTAAAACTATATTGTATTTAGAAATAAATATATAAGTACAAACTGGGATTTAAAACAAGGTTTTTCGTAAATAGTTTATTGTATAATAAATAATACTAACTATAATACTACTATAGATAGTACTATAGTACTAACTAATAGTTTAGTTTTTGGGAAACCAAAAAAATCAAAAAAATATATTATAAAAATAATTTTTTGTAGACATATTAAGTTGAAATTTGAACATCAAAATATCGAACATTTGCAAATTATTTTGTGGTTAAAAATGTATAAAATGTTCAGTTTTTATAACTAAGAACTGAAAATTCAAAACAAGGTGTTTCGTAAGTTGTTGTAAATTTAATTTTAAAAATATTTAAGATACAAATAAATCCACACTTTTTTTTTCATAAAAATTTAAAGTTCAAATTTTGACCAAATTCATCAAAATCTTGAATGTTTTTAAATTATTTAGTAGTTAAAAATGTATAAAATTATCAGTTTTATAGCTAAGAATTAAAAATTTTAATTAAGGTTTTTCGAAAATATTTAATAATGTCACTAAAAAATTTGAAGATCATTATTTATTACTATATCTCAAACATCATCCTTAAAACAAACTATAGGGTTTATTGAACATCATAATATAATAAAATAAATAATACTATAGTCGCCCATTTCATATTATTATAATTTGATGTATTGTTTAAATAATACTTATTTATGCCCAACATTTTATGTTGTTAAAAGCAACTTGTTTACAACAACTAACTACCTTATTAACTATCATGGTGATATAATTCTGTATTTCTATAATAGATCAAACACTTATTCGATTTTAAATATTTATTTATTAATCAGAAATTACTAACAAAAAAAGTAAAATTATTAAAAAATATGCAAGATTTTCGACGAAAAAATACGTATTGATTAATTTTAAATATTCCTATAATTATTGAATTCCGGGATTAATCCAACGCCTATCAATCAATACCATTGACAAAGTAATCTTTGTTGTACCTAATAATATAAGCTCATCAATTATAAACATGGATTATACTCGATTATTATTGATTTTTGTCTTTTAGTTTTTAAATTGTTTTTTTACCGATTTATTTATCCCAAGACTTCTGCATTATTTAATGCCAGAATAATATACTTTTCTTATATTAAGGTTTTATGTAAGATATGTAGGTACATCTTGAAGTTGGAAATATACATAACTACCTAAGCACAAACAAAGAACCAATACTTAAACTTGTGTAATCAATTGGAAGTATACCCATTGTTACGAAATTATCTGGTATTTTTTTAATTGTTCTGCTTCTATTTGATAATAAACTTTTATTCAATTAAATTTTACTTTTATAAACAATTCCATAGTTCAGTACATGTTTTTAGCCTAACAAACGATAACATATAACGTAATAAGTATATATTAGTCATATATTATACTCGTATAGGTACATTATATTTTTTATTTAAATAAAATAAGCACAATAGTTATGTAGTATAATATTAAAATAACAAATCGTATGAGTAGTTTTAATTATTTATTTATCATTTAATCACTGATATTTAGTTAAGTACATGTATTAAATATGACTTAAACACTGCCCAAACTACTTGAACATCTATACATTCAACAAACGTTTTCAATATTTCAAAAAACAAAAATAACTTGATAAACTATATGTTGATAATTTGATTAACCTACATCCGATAACTAAAACTATATAACAGAGCGACTTTCACAGTTTTGTTTACAATATATTTCCTTATTATTTATAAAATACATATTTTACATTTTTTTATTTTCAATAAAAAAAAGTTGGTACAGTAGCTGTAAAATGGGTCACTGTAATTTAATACATTTTTGACTACAAAATAGTTTGCAAATGTTTGATATGTTGATGAATTTTGTCAAAATTTGAACTATAAATGGTTATAAAAAAAATGAGCCTTTGTATTTTCAATATTTTTAGATTGCTATTATAACAACTTATGAGGAACCTTGTATTAAATTTCCAAGATTTTAGATCCAACAAAAATTCTATATTTATAGAAAAGAATTTTTAAAAAAAATCGAAATTTTCTTATGCTTTATTTTTAAAATTTTATGTCATATAGAAGATAATACTCGACGTTTAGTAAAAATTTCAAATGTCTACAGTTATTCTTTTTTTAATAACATTAAAATAAGAAAATCATTCCCTGAGAAATCAGTAGTTTACGGGTAAATATCCAATGTCTAATTTCTAATGCTCATAAAAAATTAATTCGACTTTCCAGTAATTTTTTTTTTTTATAAAAGTTAAAAAACTTATGGGAAATCTTGTGTTAAATTTTTAAATCAATTTAAATAAAATATTTTTTATGAATTTCTAAATCAAAATAAATTGCAAATATTTTGATTTTTACGAATTTTGTTGAAATTTCAACTTTAGACGCTTATAAAAATCCAGTTTAGACTTACGCTCAACTTTTCAACAATTTTCACTTATAACAAGTTATGAAGAATCTTGTAATAAATTTCTATGTTTTTTGACCAAACAAAGAAATGTTGATCGAAAACAATAACAAAAAAAAATTTCTTATGTTTATAAAATAGTTCAAAAAGTGTAAAAAAATATTGAAAATGTTATAGTGTATAGAAAAAAACCTATATAAACATTATGTCAAAATTGCATGTAGTTACAGTCTTTATATTTTAACATAAAAAAAAAAAAAATAAAAAGATTCTATCTCTTCGAAAAATCTCTAGTCTTAGTGATAGTATTCACTTTTATTTTACATATAATATTTGTTATTACTTATTAGCTTACTTACCTATTTTATGAAGGATATTACATATTACAATCTTAATATGAGACAAAAAATAACTACTATCTTAAATTATAAACCTAATTTGGATCACAATAAATTAATATACGATTAAATGAAACGTTTCAAATATAATTTATAACACTCTATAGCTTATACAAATATTTATATTTAAATGATGTATATTAATTTCGGTATGAAATGCAACACTGCAGGTTCACTGATTACATAATGATTAAGATAATTGTAATATTTCATCATTATATACACTTTTTTTGTCTAGTTGTAATTTATAAGTACTAAGTAGTAAATAGTAGTCACAACTCCAATGGTTCTTAACATTTTCAGAATCACGGAATACTTATAACTACATAAGATTTTTGCGGATCATAGTCGTAAAATAAAACAGTACTTATATATATATAATTGCATAATATATATTTTAAAATTACATACATAACAATTCTCACAACAAAATATAAAATAATTGTATAGTACTTACCTACAAGTAAAGATATTAAAAATTCTTTTTCTTTATAAACGTTTTTATTTTTTAACTAATTTTTAAATTTAGATAGAACACTTTCTCAAAGTTCATGGAACATCTGTATCCTGTGGATCATTGGTTAAAATCCACAGCACTACTTACTATAAATAAGTACATTGAAAAACTGCGTTTAACTATCTCAATTTTTTTAGGATTATCGTATAATGTTTATGTTGTAACCAATAAAATTATTTGTCACCATTAATCAATTTTTGAAAGTTCCCACAGTTTCTTTATATATTTAAAAATAAAAATTGTTAGATTAAAGTTATAGTTAATTGAATACACATTCTAAGTAATTTAATTTTAATTGAAAATTCTAAAACTGTTAGTCTTAATGATTTTTGTAACATGTATCTACACAAATAAATACTAGTATCGAGCATAGAGTAAAATTTAAGTGCTTAAATAGTAGCTCTTTTTACGGGAACAGAGATGTTTAATAAAATCACAAAACATAATATTTTAATGAGTAAGCTTTGCCTATAATTAACCGTAAACTTATTTGTTGATTCATTATTACAATGCATTATACATATAACGTGGAAACTGACCACTACAGTTATAATTTTATATAATAATAAAAAATAGTTCTTTTTTTTTTATTGTTATTATTATTATTTTAATCCTTTGTTATTATGGGTCATTGGGCGAACATCATAATATTACAATTGGAATTGGAATATTATGATTTATTATAAATTAAAACTACAATACTAAGCCTTAATATTATGATAATAATTTTTTTTTAATTTCAATTAATAATTTTAATATTGTTTTAATAAAAATTTTAATCATATAAAATAAATAAACAACTCATAATCAGTTAAATTTTAATTTGATAAGTATACTTATTAAAATTAAAATTAACATTGAGTTTTTAGCATTTGAATACTCTAGCACAGGAATCATCAATTAATATTTTAATACGACCATACAGAAATTCAGAAAGTTTTTGCGAACTATCAAAATTTAATATACGTGATTATCCAAAAAAATAGTTAATGCAAAATAAAAAATGTAATTGAAATTAATGAAAACCTTATTCAATTTACCATAAAAAATATTAATTAAGAAAATTAACTTCTTGTCTCAGAGCTTGATAAATTTTGTTTACAAGCCGTAATTAGGTGACCACATAAATAATAAAGCGTAATATAGCGTAATGGTGAAATATACCACATATAACCACAACAATTTGAAAGCTTTGAAGGATTATGAAAGAAAATAATCAAAATATGTTAAAGGTACAGTTTATAAGAGTATAAATTAGTAGATTAAATGGTTGCTTGTATATTTTAACTGAATAGAAATTCAAATACAAAAACACATATTATAGTTTCTACAAACTAAAAAAATTGAAAACATAAAAATAATAAAATGTAGGCTGTTATTTATTTATATTTGATAGTAAAATTAGTCATTTCTTACATTGACAAATTACTTTATGAGTATCCAATGGATTATTAAATCTTAAAAATATAATTGGGTGGGAAGAGGAAAATTAGAACGCATTCTATAGACATCAATATTTACATTCATACCTATAGGTGTTTACATTACAGTGAAGGTCGATAGATAGTATTATTAATTTTTATATTGTATAAAATAAAATTAAAATATGTATGTTTAATGTTGCTTATTCAATGATAGTTAATACAATCTGGTCAAATTGCTTAATTTTAAATCTATAATTAACTAAACCTGGCCACTTGGCCCATGTGGTATCTCTAAGAAAGGTTAGGTATAATTGTATTTAAATGGTTTATACATAATCATTGTACTTAATTTTATTATGAGTTAAATTAAAACTAAATTTTAATTTAAATCATTTATGAAATAAAAAATGTTGTACAAAAAATCATAATTCAAACATTAAAAACAAAAATAAATCTTTTTGAATATATAGTATGGACCTAGATGCACATATGCTATATTTAATATTTATTAACGTTTCTTTCAATAATTTTTACCTAACACAGTAGATATCTATAATATGTCTAACCACAATTCAAAGCACATTATTATATATTATTTAATAACATAAACGATCTTATGCTAGGTACCTATTTATACCAGACATTAAAATTGTTTTAAGTATTTTTACAAGATTAGTCGGATCTGTCCTTTTGACATATTATCAAAGACGCTGATATTTCAGTCTTCAGAACATAAATCAATATTCTGCGACTCATTTCAACGATGGCATTAGCCTTTTACTTGTCATTGTTCACCAACTCACGTAAAATGATGGAACAACTAAGCTACACAAATTGTTCTCATTTTGTTGCATATTCATTGTACACCATGGCTGAACAAATGATTAACCATATGAAAACAAGAAATCCACCTGACTATAAATGCAAAAAAATATATTATTTAACATCTGATAATGTCAGTATTCAACATTTTTTTGAGAGGTTTTTTTTATCAAAACTACTATATTATTGAATCATCAAATAAATATTTATTTATTAAATATTAGGATAATATAATATAAATCCCAATACAATAAGAGTCTTCCCAAAAGACGATTTCGTAAATATTTCAAATTACATGTACTTGTAAGTTGTAATTGTTGTACCTACAACTGAATTGATAATATAAGTATTTATATAACTATGACCTACTATATAACTGCTGTCTACTAACCTTTCCACTATTTAAAAATTATTTTCATTTTCATTCTAACAAGATGTAAAGATTTGTATAAATAGTTTCATGAGGAATATCTGATAATGAAGTGAACAATTCTATCTAGTCTGGCGAGTATAGCGTCTCAGAAACTAATCTGAACCAATAATAAAAACAAGTCTCACGCCAGACTGCAAGAGTTTGAAAAATTAAATTGTTTAGTAGTATTTTTATTATAATGTATTTTAATTAACGAGGTTACTTATATAAAATTGTATTTATCGTTTTGAACATTATTAACTTTTAGATAGGGCTACCTAATGACATATTTAAAATATTTAAACCACAATACTAAAATTATCTTATTTCCCGCTAATCTGAAAATATTCAATAATAATTTTTATACAAAGCCAAATAAACCCCAAATTAAGGCTTTTTCATATTATTACCAGTGTTAGCAAAATTATTTGAAAAAATTTTCTCCGAAGAATCAGATCATTTACCCAAGCCCAAAACATCATTCCGATACGCAATTCGGTTTCAGATCCAAACACTCTACCACCCAACAAATCCAAAGGATTATAGATAAGATATCTTCTTCGTTTGAGAAAAAAATACTGTCTGACGTTTTTCTCGACGTATTCCAAGAACTTGGTGAGCATGACATTAAAGCCTACTTTTCAAACTAAAAATAATTCTTCCAGCGCCACTCTATTTACTAATTAAATCTCATCTCTTAAATCGCACATTTTTCGTCAGACAAGGTAACGCATTCGTTCCCTACTTCAAAATGCATACAAAAATGAGTTTGTACCAAACCAAAACAATTCAGGCATTTCAATCCTCCGTTTACTAACCTCCTTGATACGTTTTCAACAATTCCTCCACCATTACCTCAAAATTAAAACCATCAACTCAGTTGCATTCAACCACCACAAAAAATTCCACACCATTCTAGCCATTCATACCAACCCACTTGCAGCCATTCAAAGTGGAACAAACAACCAGAAAATCCCTCCTATGGGTTAAAAATACGCTTGTGTAGAAATCTATTAAATCCCTAATGCCGCTTTCTGGAGGGTTTTGTCACTAGACAGCCTCCCTTCTAATACCAATCACGTTGTAATTATTCTTTTATCATATTTGCGTATTGTACTTATATAGGTGGTAAATTTTTTTGCTTTAATAAAAATAAAATACTTGAACAGGAGATAACATTTTTTTTCAAATTATTCATATTATACTATTATTGTAACTATATACAAGTATACAACCACTTAACATTTTTTGGAGCAACTTTTTAGGTTAGAGTTTTTTAATAAAAAAAAAATCCTCAAAACATATAGTACACACTATACTTATTAAAGTTGTATAAAGGTACGCCCTTTCAGCGTCTGGACAAGGCGCCTAATAACGTCAACTACCAGTCCTGATATATAGTCGGTGTCATGACGCCGTGCTATTCCACCAGTGCTTGATTAGAGAAAATTATTAAAAGGGAGATGCAAAAGTGTAAAAAAATTGTGCGTACTTGAATATTTAAAATGTCTTATTGATTAAGATATAATTAGAAGGGGTGTGAATAAATATTCTCAAAAAGAAGAGGGATTACATCCCTCCGCCTTACCCATCAATTCAAGCACTAAATAGTTCCATGGTTTGAGGCTACAGGGAAAACGTACCTTAAGTTATTCAAACTAAAGTCATATATAAAAATAAATATTATACATACTTTTTTAGTTAATACAAATTTTTTGGCACACATCAATAACATAAAACCAATTGTACTTAACATTACAGCTATTGCACTACCATCAAGACTTCTTGAGTGAACATTTATGGATGCACTTGAGTTTTCTTTATGGAACCACATAGCTTTTATAAACCACGGAACACCCAAACAAATTAAAACATCAAATGTTGATGAACTAAGTGCAGTACATAAAGCCATAGTACCTTGTTCTAAAATTAAAATAAAACATTTATTTTTATCGTTTGTATTTTATATTTTCCAGTTTATTGAACCTTGTCTTGCAACTGCTATACTAGACACCATTTCAGGTACACTCATACCAATTGCTAATAGTGTAATACCCATAACTGAATCAGGAATTGAGAATTCATTTCCTAAAAGTAATTCCAATATTCATTTTACTAATAATTTATATGATTAATAATATTTATAAATTTAAGTTTGTTAATTATTGTAATTTTGTACTGCTATATTATTATTAAGCACCTATTCAAACCAAATTCAAATTAGTTATACAAAAATTACTTAAATGATCACAAATTGCATGTATCGTTATTAGTTAATAATGAAAAGATATTTCTGAAAATAATAAAACACTGTCTTCATTTAAATCGTATTGAAATGGCTCTCATTACTTTCTTCTATTATTTTCACTTTTTTTTGTATTGAAAATTAGTTGTAGGTAAATATTTCTTTTTATATACATATCACAAATGTAATACTTTGGATTAAGATTAATATTTCAATAAATAAATAACATTTCGAGAGAAGCTTTAGTATGACTAATTCTGTAATAGTTTAATGTAATTTTTGTCTATATTTAAAAAATAATAATACTAATGTTCTATAATATTATAAATTATAATATAATTTATATCTTATACGGGTTTTCTATAAAATTCTCACCTATAATTGTAATCAGTTCTACAATAATAAATGATCCACATCCAATCCAAAATATACACATAAACATGGTAATTGGTATCCAAAACACTCTATCTAAATTATTGCTGCTTGGAACAGTCACTTTTAGGATTACGACAATGGGCCATACTAGTATTTCTTTGATATTTAATAATTGATCATGAAGTCTGTCCTTCCATTTGGGCAAAATAATATGCTCTTGCACTGTAAATCCATTTGCTACAACCCCTAAATGTTGTTAACATGCATATATATTTAAATATATATATCTAAATTTATACTCATTTACATAATATAATTGTTCGTCTGTTCATCTACAAACTTAACATGCCAATTTACCATTAAGAGGAAGAATTGGCTGATTCTCACTGCATCCTTCAAAAACTTTGTTCTCTTGTCGAGAAATATATTTAAATATTTTTTCAAAATATGAGCTGTAAGAGAGAACTGTTGGGAATTATTGACAGCCATGAAAATAAGAGACAATAGATTGCTTACTTAATAGATACACCATGTAAACTATAATTAATATGAACGCTTCGTAAGCATAAACCTTGTTATCAGCCAATGACCAAACTAATAATGATATAGTTAAAAGGTACATCGATACATCGCGAGTGATGGGCCAATTTTCCAGATGTATGATCTACAGAAATGTTTATTATATTTTATTAACACTAATGATCTTATTAATTATAATTTATATGAATTTTACCGTACGTATTGCATTATTAAATCATAGATATTATGATATGTATCATATTGAGGTATCAAAATTCATAATTTATGGTTGAGTACTTCTGTATAAACTACTAAAAAAATATATACCTGTTGATCGGCCATAAGTATACAAAGTCCAGGAACTAATAGTATATTAAATAAGCCAGTGCCGACTACAGTGCCGATTCCGACATCGCCTTCTGTAAAGAATGTAGCTAGTATATTGACGAATAACTCGGGACATGCCACTGCTGCAGCCATTACAGACGCTCCTGCAACATCCTGACTCAACTTCATCCCTTAAAAATAATTAAAAACCATGTCAAAGTACGTGATACGAACACTATTGTGTTCAAATAATATATTTAAAGTAATTATTTTATAGTAAATACTTCTAAAGACAAAAGTTATTTCAAAAAGAAATAGATTTTGTTGAATTATAATTTTTAAAAAGATGGGCAAGAACCATTACTCTATTTTCTACTTAGGTATCGAGTAGGCTACTAATATATGTGTTAAATTTGAATTCAATAATAAATTATTGCATAAGAAAATTTTTAGTGAAGACGGTCTGTCAACCTACATTAAGTTAGGCTATTACAGTAATTTATTTTACAATTAGTAATAAAGTAGATTAAATTATTTTTTTCCGAAAACATTGCATATGAAGAAGTCATTGTTTGTATAAAATATAATAATATACTTAAAAAGTTTCGACTACTCGTGAATAATATTTTTAAATTATAAAAAAATAATTAAAATAGTTATTTTTTGTTTAAATATCTAATTTAATTCTAATTTAAACTTAAAATATCTATTAAAAAACTGTGTTTATGTATTTTTTAGATTTTTTTAAATACAATAATGAACTAATTATAAGTAACCTTGTATTACATTTTTGAGTCTTAGCTATAAAAATTGAACATTTTATAAATTTGTAAATATAAAATAATTTGCAAATATTCGAAGGATCTTATATTAGACTTTTAAGCATTTTGCAAAAAGTTGTATAATGTAAAGAAAATGATAAATTAAACATTTGGTGAACATTTCAAGTATTTAAAGTTTTTAGTATTTTAAATAAATATACAATATATCAAAAATTGATTGAGAAATACCATATGAAGAAAATTCTAAACAAACTAATTTGCAAGGCTGGGCAAGTTAACTAATTTTTTTAACTCGTTATGTTAAGTTAATATAGAAAAATTTAAGTTAAGTTTAAAGTTAAAAGTTATTTTTCTTTTTTATTTAAATCGTTAAAAGTTAAAAGTTAATTTGAAAAAAAATAACTTAACTTACATAATTATAGATAAGTTACTTTTTTTCATATAAAATTAATTATCATACTTTTTTATTAAAACATAACAAATAACATAGTATAATGAAATATTGAAATATTGAAACATTGAAATCCCAAATACAGAAATAATGCGAAACACTTACGACAGTTAACAATTTAGAATTTAATTAGAATACAGAATAAAATAACATAAATAGTATTTGATTTTTCAGACAATTATCATTATTTATTTTTTATTTTTATAAAAATCAAAATATAATTTTAAATCTATAAAATTAATATTAGGAAAAATAAATAAATTAACTTGACTTTAAAATAAATTAACTTGGTGAGTTAGAAGTTATTTAAAAAAAAAACAACTCGTTAAGCTAGAAGTTACTTGTGAGAATAAAAGTAACTCGTTAAGTAACTTAACTTTTTAACTCGTTAATGCCCAGCCTTGCTAATTTGTATACACCTAATTAAAACAAAAATTAATTAATCTCAGTATGAGAATTTTTGGGTCTGCTATAAACTGAACTGCCTGGACTAGCTGAATTGTAAACTATAATAATGATTAAGTGTTTTAAAATAACATTGACATCATCTTTTGACATATTCTATTAAATTTTGAAAGCGGGAATAGGCAATCAATTAATCTCTTTGAAGTGTAAATGTTTATGAACATATTTCTAAATCTAATGAATTTTCACAGTATCTGAAGATACAATTTGATATGTCATCATTGAATATAAATAACTACTTAGTCTAAAGCACGGACTAAGATATCTTTGTTCGTGGTCTATAGATATGGTAGTTTACATTTGTAGCTAATATGATATCGATATCACATTTTAGTCTTATTATTTTTGTACTTTAATTTTTATCAAAAACTTATTGTCATAAACTTATTTTATCTATATATATATAAATGTCTGTCTGCCTGTCTGTCTTTAATGCATTCCCAAACCGTTCGACAGATTGCGGTTAAATTTGAGGTAGAGATAGATTAAACCTCTAAGAAGATAGACTAATTTAAAAAGGGAAAGGTCCAACCTCGGGAACTGCTCAAACAAGGATTTTGAGATTAACGATGAAAATATTTGTTTATAAGTATTTTCTATTGGTTTATAATAATAATAATAATAAGTTGTAATAATTAGTGCGAAAGAAATTATTATTTATTATCACTGAAAGAACAGAAAAACATCTTTGATATTTGTTTGATTTTTGTTGATCCAAAATAAATTGAATATTGTTGTAATGATATTACTTAGTATATTTTAACCGTTATATTATAAAATTAAACATATTATTCATATATAGTTGATATTATTAATTTTTTTAATGGGCAACAAAGTGCACGGGATTAGCTAGTTTTATAATAATATCGAATACCTAGGTATTTTAAGAAACCAATATTTTAAATAGTAAATTATTATTATTTAAATAAATACATAACTATTTTAATTGTCTAGAAAAATTATATTATTATAACTTATGAGTTTATGTTTATATTTATTTTAGTAAATACTCTATAAACACGTTCACGTGATTTTACATTAATAAAATTTAATAAATTAGATTATTAATCATAGTTTTAATAGTTTGATAAGTATAACAATATTATATTAAATGTCTATTTTTAAACTATAATTATTGTCTAAGTTTATAAATAAATTATCATGATTTAATGTCTATTAAGTTCTATTGTTGTTTAAGATGTAAAAATAAGCGAAACTGCGAATCCATTTTGAACTCCTTTAAAAAGTTATTGTTATCAGTTATGCAACATAACGAACATAAGGCATCTACTGAATGATATGTTAATTGCTTTATAAATTGTATAGTCAAAGTCTAAATAAATTGATATATGGTTTGCTAAATATAATCAAACAACAGTAGTACAAACTACTACTGATTTCATTGCATTATTGTTCTGAATTAATAACAAAAAAAATATTTCGGTTTTTACTGCAATGATTTAGCAACAATAAGCATAAATAATAATATTAAGCAGGTAAGAACTCTTATGTAATAGTTTATTTATAGAAATGCGTAATGTTTTATTATGAAGATGAATTAATATATATTAATATATAATAACTTAAAATTAAATATTTTTATACCTTTTTTTTATTGAGAAAATTAAATAATTTATATTTTATTTGCTATAAAAGATAAAATGTTAATTATATATTATTTTACTTACTGTGAGAAATTATATGAATGCATGGTACCAAATAACGATTGCACACCACCCCCAAAAATAAAAATAAGTATAAAGCTACAACAGAAGTATACAATATAGTAAAAGTGCGTTCCTCAAAAATGAAAATATCTTTAAAAATTGATTTTTCATTTTGATTTTTTGTTTCATTATTACTTGATAATAGGACACGCCCAACGTGTTTAATATCTGAAAGTTATAACAATTATTTAATTTAAATTTTTATTGTAATTTCATGTTAATAAATACTTTTATTATATTATTATACATGTTGGAACATACCTGATTTGTGTGAAATTCGACTATATGACTTCGAACAATAAAATATGAGCACAAAAATCAATAAAATAAATGAATATAATCTTGGTTTCCAGTGTTTATGGTTTGCTACTCGTAAATAATTCTCAAATGTCATCATATCTAATTATGTTTATGTCTAAATTAAAAAAATATATATTTAATTATTCTAATTTTTATTTAAGGTGTAAAATTTAAGCGTAATATTATTTTTCTATTAAAATGTTTCAGTTAATTATTAATATGTAAATATATATTCAGGTCTCTCTCTTGAATTTCGTGACAACTATTATATATATTATGATAGTTCTTAAGCGATCTTTACCATTTTTAGATCATATAAAATATACTAATTTACCAAGGTAAACACATAATATATGCTCATATTTTATTCGTCTTATTTAAAAACAATTATTTTAATTACCTTTTGTTGTAGTTATTATATTTATAATTTATAGTTTATGCAACAATATTAACTATATATACTATTTTTTATAATAGTGAAATACCTATAGAAAAATATTTTTTATTTTAAGCTACGGTTTCATAATAAATATTTAAACATCATACTTTGAATTAATAAATGGACAAAAAAATTGATTTTATTTTAATCAACAATACCTATACAAAATATTCCTCTGCATGATATCTCGAATTAATTAAAATTATGTTTATTCATATAAAAAATATTATTTTGATTAAAATAGTGAAGATTGATTATATTTAACTATAATTCATAAATAAAAGATAATACAGATTTCATTTTTTCAATAAGTATTAATACAGTTACCTGAAAAACTGTGAAAAATATTGATAAAAATGTACAAAATAAGGTAAAACCTATTCATATATTGATAAGTTTTGGGTAAATCGAGTTCCGCTCGGAATAGTAATTTGAATACGATTAATAAATATTATATAACTGTAGTTAATATAAGTGATATAAACAATTATACAATAGTAGCTTGTGCAAAATGAGAGAAACGAGAAGAATGCCTGAATGTGTATTTGATGTTTTTATGATTTGTTTTAACATTTAATTTAAATTTTGTATACCAAAACAATACAAGTCATTTTTAATTTAGTAAATAAAGATAAAAATAACTATAGCTGAATATCGAATCATGAATAATTAATCAAATATATAAATAATAATTATTTAAATGCAGCATGAAAATTCGAAAAATATATTTATCTTATGTTAAGTATGATAAAAAAATAAACAGTTTTCTAAATACATAATTTTACCAAAAAATATATGTTTTAAATTTAGATACATATTGTTTCTATGTCACTTTCAATTTATTTGCTCCTGTGAAAATTGTAATGGTTTATTTTTCTAATTCATCTTTATTTAAATTGATTTAACGAACGTGATTAAAAAAATGTATATAAAAATATTTTTAAAAATAAAACTTCAATAATAAATGTAAATAAACATAATATAATAGATACCTACTTAAACAAATAATTTACTAAAAAACACAATATTTCTATTTATTAAGTTATGAACATTTTTTAGTTAAAAATACATAAAACGTATATGTTTCTTATAGTCCCTTAATAAAAATAAACCTTAAAATCTTACCTATATTTCTGATAGCAAATAAAGTTGTCTTAAAAATGCAGGTGTTTAGGTCAAAGCGCAGATCGTCACTGGTTTAATTACTAATATGGATAATCTATATGAATAAAAGAAATCAGTGTTTAATAAACTATCACAACAGAATATACGTCATAACTTGATAACAAATTGTAAATACAATAAACATTAAACAACAATATAAAAATAAAATAAGAGTATCATTTATTCACTTGCAATTCATATTTTATAATATGTATAATAATATGTATAAGTATAATGATAATGAATGTAATTTTAAATATTGTATTTGGTATAAATTCAAATTTAAAAAAAGGTTAAAAACTTTATACTATATACCTAGTCATATGAATTATGAATAGAAAACCCAACGTATTAGTATTATTATAATAATGATTAACCTACGTATTAAGAATAAGATAAGGTCTGTTACTACGACGACCAATGATCATTTTATGGAATTAACAATAGATAAACAAAGGAAATATGTTATTATATCATATTAGTTTTATTACGATAAAACATTGTGTTTTGATAATGTAAAATAAAAAAATTATTAATGTTGTGTTTTTAGGTGTGTCCAGCGTACTGTATAATGTAATATATTAGACAACCTTTATGGACCTTGTGAAAACGCGTTGAAGAGCACGAATTCATTTATTGCAGTATCACGTAGGCGCTAATTCGAGGCTATAAAATATATAGAACATGCCTACAAAAACATCACTGATAATAATCATTTGTTTTAAAAAATATTTTTTTTTTCAAAATGTTTATAATTATTATATTATTTACAATCAATAAGATATAATTCTTAAAAAATTATTTTCGTTAAGTGCATCGAAATACAGTTAGTTTTTATGTTCCTACTGTAGTACCTATATTATAATATTATATTCATGTTTCATAATATGCTATTTCTTGTTTAGACCTTTAGACCTGTCCTTTAAGCAATGGATAATACAATAATAATGAGACTAATGTGGTATACTGAATTATTTTAGCATAGGTAATACATAGACCTTATACTCATAGATCGGTCTGGCGGCCCTGCCATTAACATAATGCGTTATGAGCCGAGATAGAGAGCGGGATTAAGAGTGACCGATGTACAAAGGCAGTTATATGTTATTTATTTTCATAATATATAGATATAGTTTATACAACCATCAGTGACCTCTATAATGGATCCGATTTGAATTCACGGGGTCAGTCAATGAGTAGAATAATGTCTATATATTTATTTACTTATAAGATTCTGTGTTTTTAATGTTCATAGATAGTAAGAATTAAAAAAAATAATACAATTAGTCAAATAAACATTAGAGTAAAAAAATTATTGTTTAGATGATTCAATTAATTGTTTACAATTTAATAACACCAATGACATAATTTCTATTTCTATACATTTTTATCAAAAATAAGTTATAAATTATAATTTGAATGTATGTAATAAATTATTTAAATAGGCAATCGTACCAATTATCATCTATCTGTACAACTATAATATAATATGCAATGTGATAACTATACAATTATAATTTAAATTTTTTCAAGCTATAAAAGTAAATTCAATCGTAAAAGGTCCATTTTAAAGATAATTGGGAAATTTGTGAATAAAAGTAATTTATATACCTGTCTGCTCTATAATCAAGCACAATTATTGTAAGTGTATGAATAGTAATCAATAAATAATCATTGTTTTAATATCTTGACATTTTATTTTAATAATTTTATATGCTAATATAAGTTATGTAGGTAGGTATATGTAGGTCCATTTCAATGCCCCCCCCCCCCATTTTGTTTTTGGGATAACTCTGTAAGTTTTTGTGCACAAACATCGGAACTTGATGCATATTTCTGCACAAACGACGCACAAACGTTTGGTTAGGTCAAAAGTTTAAATTTTAAAAGTGGAGGGGTCATTGAAATGGACCTGGTAAATACTACATTATTATTTATGTTTGTTATCTATGAGTTTTGTGCACTGGCGTATTTACTAGTGATTTTATGCAGGAACCATCTAAACTCTAAAACTATCTTAAGCCTTTTTTTAGCTTGTATGAACACGGCATTCTTATAAATGTATATTATTTATTATATCATTCTTGATTGAGTAGAAGAACAAAATGAATCATTAGTATATGCTTTTAAATTCCCCAAAAATTTATAAAAATTTAAAAAATTTAAAAAATTTATGATCTAAGAACTTCAAAAAAATGTGAAAAATTACATGGTGTTACTTTGAGCATTGATATTCCCTCTAAGGGTGTTTCTCAAAGATCTATTCATTCCATTTTCCTTTGTCTCTATTTTTAAATTAAACCATCACAGACTATTACGTGCTATAAACTTCTCATATTTGCGGATGTCATGAAACTTTTTATAGCTATGAACACTAGATGATATTATCCTCCAATTTAATCTTAATCGATTTGAATCCTTAGTTTTTCTATAATACATAATATAAAACACGCAAAATAACGTTTTTTAAAATTTCGACCTCGTTACAGTCACAACTCACAATAATCCATCATAATAAACATATTGTCCTATACCTCTGCGCGAGTAATTAATATATTGATTTTTTTTAATTTTATACCAATTTTATAAATAAAAATAAAGTATTTATATTAGGATTATAGACACTCTTAAGTCTAAATTATATACAAATATTTTTAAATAATTAATTGTTTTAAAATTATATATTTTTATAAATAAAAACTATATAAAAAAAAATTATATTTTTTCCTAAAATTATGCAATAGTTATATAATTTGTTTTTCATATATTATTGTTATAACTTATAAGGTATAGCTTTTATGTCAATACTGACGCATCGTAGAACGGTGTAAATAGGTACAATGGTGAAATAACTGCTTAGATTCTAAAACGGAATATTCTGTGTTATTATAGCTACTCATATTTCAATATCTGAACTCGACTATCGAAATGTATTCATAAGCACTATTGAAAGTATAATAGATTTTAATTATGGTATAATTTACAAACGCATTTAAAATGTTTATGCAAATTGCACGTGTTATATTTATTTTGGGTCAATTTTTGGTGCAAATTGATTACAGCTCATTCTATTTCTTTCAAGTCTATAACGCGTTCGGGGAAGATTCTTATGTTTTGTCTTTTACTCACTTAATATACCTTATTCCACATAATCATACTCCGGTTGACGTTCCTACACACCTACAATTATCTACCTTTGTAGCTAAAAGAACAGCAAATCTCACATTTCAGGCAGGATGCCGGAGAGAATGTAAGGAAAAGCTGTAAAATAAAAATTTTAAGTTAGTAATAATACCTTAAATACTTGTGATAATCCAGAAATATAACTGTAGACGTTGATTTTATAATTTCTCTAGTATATTTTTTTAATACTGTGATGTTAACTTTAACTTTAGCAGTGTCAAAGTCGTTATGAATCATGACTCATGAATATGATTATTTATACAATTATACGCTTAAAAATAATTGTCAAGTCCGTTAAAACAGTATGCACTCAGAATTTGCATTTATCTTTACACATACATCGTCAAAATTATTGTAAACCATCAGAACTAAAAGCGTCAAATAAAAAATGAAAGCGTCATTCAAAAAAATTTCACTGTTACAATTTAAGCAATAACGTTGATTTCACTTGTACACAACTTTGAATTAACACGATTATTACGAGTGCGTTTTGTCGTGTATCACATCACTATGTTCCGATAAAGTAATATAAATGGTTTTAATAACCAACAGGTACTGCCTCTAATATAGGCTATAACAACTATAAAATATATGGCAAGATGGATTAAAAATAAATCCATAAATCCACCTTGATTTACGGTATCTATAATTATTAATGTGTAATGTATAAATAATAATAAATGATAATTTACTATACGATACGATATACTATTAATGTATACTATATATATTATTTGCACATATTACATTGGTTTTATAATATTATTATAAATAAACTAAGGTTAAAGAACTAAGACATAATTTTTATGTAGAATCACCCAAAATATTTCACTTAATTATTACTATGTCATATTTCATAAATTTTTTTCATAAATAAATTTAGTATTAAATCTTAGTCAGTCAGTTTTAGTAGATGTAGCAACATACAACTAGGTTAAACTATAATATATAAAAAATAGGAATGATGCATAAGAAAAGACGCTCTTCGCTTGATGCGATCATTGCTAGATAAATTGTAATAAATAGTGTTCTATGTTAATTGTGTTTATTTATAAGTGTACGTCGGAAGTGATCTGTGTATATAACATTTTCAATTATTAATATTTTTTATTTTAAATATTTAAATATTAATCTATTTTTGAGATATAATAAATAACTATTTAACTATTTTTGTAGATTGTATTTTAGTTTTTTTTTTTTGACGTTTATTAAAATTAAAAGGGTTTATAATCGCCATTTGAAAATATAGAGAAAATAAAATAATTTTTAAGCTCCATGACACTATCTATTTTTATCAAGAAAATAACAATAATGATCCATGGCTAACATTATTATTTTATTAGTGTTATGTTAGGGGAATCTATGAGAACATTACTTTTTATTTTATGTAAACTATTCATATTTCAATATATTTTGTAGCTCCGATGTTTTATAGATCAATAAAATATCATTCTATCATATCATAGTTTTAAATTTGTACGTTGATTTCGCATTTTCACGTAAGCATCTTTAAATTTGTTATGCTGCCTAGGTACCTAAAATATTTAAGGTTTATACAATAATAGTTTTTTATAAATTTCACATTTTACCAGAGTTATACTTTTTGTGTAGTTATTACCTTATTTATACTAAGTATCTATATTTGAATACTTTATATAATAAAAATAAAATTATAATTAACTAAATATATTAAGAGAATATTAGCACAATATTTGTTATCTTTCTCAGACCCACGCGCAACATAGATAAAACGCATTCCTGTAAATCATTTTTTATGATTTAGACTATTTAGAGTAAAATCACCAATTACAAAAGTTATAGGAAATAATGTTTTTGAGAGTTTGACATATAGGCTTTATATTTTCTTATTATTTTACTTTGTATTAGACTTTAAAAAAAATGTATACTTTAAAATTGATAATTTAATTGATTTGAAACATTATTTAGACAAATCGATACGTTATACCCTCAAAACTATTATTCTTAATAATTTTTGTAGTAGGATATTTAACTGTAAGATTATTCAAAAAGATAAAAAAAAGTTATTTTACGTAAATACATTTTGTTTATGTTGCACGTGGATCGAAGGGAAAGAACAAACGGTGCGTTGAAATCTACTTGAAGGTTAAAGGTATTAAGGTTTACTTTAAGGTATTAAGTAGTAAGTACATATTTTTAGGTTCAAATTTTTATTCTAGATCAATAATTGTTGGTACCTTTATTAGCTGCGTTATCACACTTCTAAATGTATTTTCTAAATGTATTTTTATTTGTATAATATTCAGAAGCCTGCAAAGGAGGTGGGTCATGTACTTTAGAGCGCCACTAATTTTTAGGACACCAAAGTACAGTGAACAATTTTTGAGGTTTAAATATGTATGCCGAATAGGGGCGCCAAATATCATTGCTCTGGGTTGCAAATGTTAGCACGACCGCGGCACTGATAATATTGAATAAGTATCTATAGATAAATATATATAGTCTCAATTTCATATTCATTAAATAAATATAATTTAAAACATAAAAATGAAATTTGTTGATTTTAAAAATTGCTTTTTTAAATTCAATCACTTGATTTTAATGATATCTCATACTTCATAGTATTCACTTCTTCAAAAATAGTTTAAGATTCTGAGCAATTCATTAATATCACAAAAAAAAATATCATCACTGAGTGGTTTCTTTTTATCAGCTAATTCATGCTAACCTATACACTGTCTGTTCAAACGTTTATTGTAAAAAAAATAGAATATATTTTACAGATTGTATAGGTATATTCTATTAAAAAATTAAAAAAAATATTCTAAACAAAGAGATCAATGTAACATATTTTAATTTTACAGTGATGAAGTTTTTTTTTCTGTCATCAACTTTTGGAGCAATAAAAATGCTTACATTTTTAACTTCAATGTCTTTTATAGTAAGAAATTAAATCTAGTCGGTACTTTGTGTAGTCAAAAGTAAAAATTCCCAGTACTATACTTATTAATTTGGAAAAATAATAAAATAAGAAAAACTGGAAGTTTTATGCAAAACTTGTTTGACAAAATCTATTTTCTTATTTTGTTGTTATTCAAAAACGAATAACCTCAGATGCTTGAAATTTTCACAAAATGTTTATATTAGCATTTTATATATATTTATAGATATTTAACATTTTTATGATATTTATTTTTCTATAAATATTGAACAAAAATGTTTTGTTTTGCTTAAAAATGTAATAATAGATTCCCTATAAGTTGTTTTTATAAGATTTCAAAAAAATATTAGCATTATTTAACAAATGTTTTTTATGCGCATCTAAAGATTAATTTTTGATGAAATCAAATATTCACTTGTAAAATAACGATTTTCTTATTTTGTTGCAATTAAAAAATGAATAACTGTAGGTAAATACTTGAATTTTTCACCTACAGTTTATATTTTAATTTTTTATACAAGGTATAATTTTCAAAATATTTTGATTCTTTTTAAGCTATTTGTAGATTTTTAAATGTTGACTAATTCGTTTTTTTTCTAAAAATGTCGATAAAAAATTGTTTGCTCGGTTAAAAAGCTTAAAAATATAATACAAGGTTCCATACTTGATAATATTATACTGATAATATACTAAAATACCGTCTTCACTCAAAATAGTTTGTCATATGTAATGATTTATCATTGAATTCAAATTTTACGTAATATGAAGTAGTGGCTTACTCAATTATGAGGTAGATACACTCAAAATCTACAACTGTACAGCTGAAAGATAACCTTCTTTCCCTCCTTTTTTGCTCGTTAATTTAATATTCATAAAATAAATAATGATTTAACACTATTATATGAATAGAAAAAACCATCTTATTACTTATTAGTGATAAATTATAATATATTAATATGTAACATGCAATATAGGTAATAAATTAAAAATAAATTATATATTCTGCCACATAAGTCACAAATATATTTAATCTATACCTATTCATTAAATTCATTTATATCTTTACATCTACAGGAGTTGTAAAAAAATATATTTTATAAAAAAAACAATACATATGAAATATTAAGAAGACATGATTTGCATCTCGTCATTCGATATTATTGGAAAATCGTTTAAAGTACGCAACGATAAACCTGTGATCGACGATTATATATTCCAATGCCACTACAAACTGACCACCAATATTTTGTTAATGTTTTGTTTATTACTTACATCAATCAATTTAATAGGTTAGTAGGTATTTTTTTAAAATTATTTAATTGAATATTGAAATTGACTGATGATTTTATTACCAAAATAATTGTTTAATACCTAATAGAATAGATAAATTAAATTAATTTATGAATAATTACTAATAACTAATATGCATTATTTGTTCGGTATTTATGTTTATAAAGGAAATCCGATAGAATGTATAACGAACTCATCAAAAAAAACAGACATGCAAAAAGTTATAAATAGTTATTGCTGGATGTCAAGTTTATACACTTATAATAATATGAAACCAGAATTTAATCTACCTAATATAGAAAATAACAAAAAAAATATTAGATCCCATTCATACTATAAATGGGTACCGTTTATGCTGTTCTTTCAAGCTATGACATTTTATGTGCCCCATTGGATATGGAAAATATGGGAAGGAGGAAAAATACGTATGATCACAAATGATATGCGTGGATTTTGTGAGGGTTCTACCAAGACGAGACGTCTAAAACAAGATAGATTGGTTTGTATTTTAAACAAAAAGTAAATAGAAAATAATAATCATTCATATTTTTAAGTCATAAGAATAACGTGTCGAACATTTGAATTCCCTGAGTTAAAACATAATTAAAAAAATATTTAAAAACATATTTAAACATAATTATAACTTTAATTCAACCATATTTTCCATCATGAAGGAACTTATATATATATATATATATATATATAATATACCTTTATAATATAGGGATATCATTTTTTTACGAAATTACAGTTCATGACAGAACGATAACATTGTATAATTGATTTTTAAAAAGTAGCCTTACGCCCTAACCTTTCTTTTTTATTTTATTGTCCAGTTAACAATAAATAGAAGAATTTGTGAATATTTTAAAATACGCAATTTTTAAATTATGTATTTATTTTTTAATAAACTATTACAGTGATTTTGTAATTATAGGTACAATATTACATCGAGAGCTTTCATACTCACAATACCTACGCATATGGTTATATTTTATGTGAAATAATAAATATATTCATCACAAGTATCAATATTTACATTACTCATATATTCCTTGGTGAATCATTTTTAACTTACGGAATTGAAGTATTAAAATATTATCAACATCCCAGTAATGATTTCAAGCCAATGGAAGATATCTTTCCGCGAATTGCAAAATGTAATTTTTTCAAGTATGGACCATCTGGTACTATTCAGAACATAGATGCTATGTGCATTCTCCCTCAAAATGTTTTAAACGAAAAAATATACTTATTATTATGGATTTGGTTTTTAATACTTGCTATTATATCCATAATTGCATTTTTTTATAGAATGGCTATTATTATGCAAATAGTTTTGAAAACAACATTTTTGATAAACATGTTTAAATTCACAAATAATAAAAAAATCATTTCAATGTTAGTTTATAAATTTCAAGTACGTATAATTGGTATTATTATTTTAGACTTAAAATATAAGTTAATTTTAATAAATGTTATAATAATACCTATGTGACTATGTACAATGTTCAATGTACTTTGTTTTTTAAAACCCCGACATTATAATTGTTGAGAAATATGGATTTTTTTTTAGTTTAAAGGGTTCAGGAATGGAGAAAAATAATTTAATACCATTTTCTTTATGGACTATGATCATCTGTATATATAAATACCTTTAAGTTTATATAGCTGATAATAATATTCTAAAGAGGTATTTTAGATTCTGAGCGGAGCTATGATTGTATTATAATTTTATAATGGTATGTGTATTTTTTGTGGATGTATACACGATTTATAGTTGAAAAAATGCTTTGAATTTCAACTAATATAATATTTTCTGGTAGGAAAGTGAATCTAATTTGTACTTTGGGGATGGGAGGGGGGGTCAAAAGTAAAAAATTCTCAGAACTTTTCTTAATGATTAAGAAAAAAATAAAAAAAAAAATCGAGAATTTTCCCGCAAAACAATTTTTGATAAAATCGATATTATTATTTTGTAGTAATTCAAAAATGAATAACTATGTGTTTTTGAAATATACAAATAATTCGAATAAATTTTCACGACTAAATTTAATATTTGCACGGTTTTAGATTTACCAGATAATGAAAAATGTGTTAGGCGTGGCCGTCGAAAGGTTACACCAGCGGCGTCCGAGTGAAATTTATAAGAATTTAGAATAAATTGTATGCCAGTATTTTGCAAGTATTTAGCACGAACTTCCACGAACATCACCCGAATTCACACGATACCCATCACTTGTTAAAACTAAATTATCCTTTACGACTGTTGCACTAGCAGCGTTCAAAGTAGACGTTTTATGAATTCATAATAAATAATATTTTTTATGTCAACATTTAGCAAGCAATTTACATGAATATATATGAATACATAATAAATTACGGATTTGCACGATTTTAGGTTTGCCGGAATATGAGAATTTGGAGCAATGGTCAAGAAAAATAATTGATTTTAGGTAGGTGAAAAGTGTAGAAATTAATGCAAATTTAGGTGATGATCGTGCTAATTTCAAATTTGTGCTAAATACCGGTATACAACTTTTACAAATGTCTTATAAATTTCACTTGAATGCGGTTGGTGCAACGTTTCGCCGGCTGCGCCCGACAAATTTCTCATTTTCCGGCAAATCTAAAAATCGTACAAGTTCTAAATTAAGTCTTTTAAATTCATATTGCTAGCTAAATTTTGGTATAAAATTAATAAAAATGAGTGTGGTTGGTATGACGCACGTGAAGATTTTACATGCCATTATTATTATATTTTAAATACACAATGACATTTTTTAAACATGTAGATTAATTTTATAGTATTTATACTACCAACCTTTTTACATGATTCTACAGTAAGTTGGTCTTGACTCCAAAGGTTAATAATAATAATAATAATAATAATAATACATGTAATAAATATATAATATTACAATAATAAAAACAATAGATGTAATAATGTTAACATTTTTTAAAAAATTGAATTAAATCAACCTATCGTAATAATAAAAGTAAAAATAAATTATTATAATAGCTATATCATAAAATATACTTAGTATAATATAAGCTGACGACTATCTTCGCTCAGAATTGTTTTTTATATGAAATGATTTATTAATCAATTCTAATTTAACACATACATTGCAATGACTTACTCAACATTCAACACATCACACATTATTATTAAAATGTAAAATATAATTTTAACCTAATCATTTTACATGCAATTTATTTATTTTTAGGTAGGAGATTATATACTCCTTAATTTCATTGAGAAGAATTTACACTGTATTCAATTTAAAGAAATAGTAGAAGAAATATATACTCAAATTTAAATGTATAAAACTATAACGGAATTCACTTATCTTCACATAAATTAAATTTGAAATAAATAATCAAAAGTTATAATCAGATAATTAATTAATTTTTTAATTATATAGGTATAGTTGTTACACCCGTATTTATATGATATAAATATTCAAGTAATAATGTTGATTCCATCAGATTATCTTCTCGAGTTTAAAAGACTATAGTTTCCTCTTAAGTTATATTTGTTATGACTATCAATAATAATCATAAAGGCAAACTTTAAAAATTTCTAGGAGCTGATTTAAGAGAAGATTGTTTTCTCACGTTCAACTTTTTGTTGGTGTCTTTAGTGTATATTCTAACTTAAAAGTTCTTTTATATAGCAGTTCAGTAATTTTGGTATGAAGAAAAGATTTCAAATATAGTTTATAAAGAAGTCCTAATTACAAATAAATTATAAGAAAAATGTGTTATATATAATTAATGTGTTAAAAATAAACTTAAAACAAAAGTTAAAGTTAAATTGTTTCTATTTTTTAAGGTTTGAACATCATTACACCGATCACCGCGATTATTAGATAACGAATTAAACAATGTTTGAGTCATAACATTTTTAACATTATTTTTTACGGGCAACTAAGTGCACGGGAAGTGGGGATAACTGGTGTATTGTGTAAAATATATTTATCTTAATACGTAGTTAATAATATAGTATAAGTAATTGAGGAAAAAGCTAACACGTCGCGAATCGTCAGATATCACTATATAAGGTTAATAATATGTACTATTGAATAAAAATCGAACAAAGTACCTAAAAAGTATA
The DNA here is from genome assembly GCA_014851325.1 of Pentalonia nigronervosa. Taxonomy (NCBI): domain Eukaryota; kingdom Metazoa; phylum Arthropoda; class Insecta; order Hemiptera; family Aphididae; genus Pentalonia; species Pentalonia nigronervosa. The sequence continues at coordinate 103,502 of JACXSJ010000743.1, forward strand.
AATATTAGGAAATAAACGATAATAATAAAAAAGTAAATTAAATTATTCTTTTTTCCTGTGTATAAGTTCAATTATATTAGAGTATTTTTATAATATTTTAAACTTGAACATTATATAATATATTTAAGACCGATATTTTTAATTGTTTTGGCCATTGTACAGTACATTTTTGAGAACTTTAACTGTCAAAGTCAAATTATATTAATTTACGGTTTTGTTAGCTAATTCAAAAAGAAATATTTTGGGAGCCAATTCAACTGTTGGATTTTAATTTTCCTAATATTGGGAACTAATTCGATTATCCATAGTCATACCCTCGACGGAGGAGGCAAACGTTGCCCCCCTCCCCCCCCCAGCGATCTGAGATTTATTTTATAATTATATTTGTATTCAATATTATATTTAATTTAGACGTATGTATTCCTATCTATAGTTCATCTTGATTCTTGGCACTCGGCAATTGGACGATTTGAAAAATATTGAGCCCAGAAAACAATATTATATTGAAAAAAACATATCATAATCCGTAATTTAATACCAAATTTATTATATTTAGGTATGCAGGTCATGAATTATAAAAAAAAATATATATAAAAACCGTCTATAAATGACTTGATGTTATTAAAAAAATAAACTTATTTAGCGTGTATAAATATTGCATTCGCCATACAATCTACAAGTAAACAATAAAACGAAATAAGAAATTAGAGTAAGGGCGTGGGCAGTTTGTGAACAGTAGTCGGATAAAATAAATTATTAAATGACACATTTTTGTTGAGCACACCACACGGGCAGTGGATAGACACTGCGTAGAGTCAAGGGGTGGTGGTAAGTCATTCAAAAAATGAATAGCCCAATAAAATATTCCACTTTGCCACGCCATTGGTCGCGATCATAGCATAATATTAACACGGTGGTCGGTGAATAAAATTTAACATTATCATTTACAGTACATGTTATTACCCATTTACCTAATAAGTACCCCTCCTCCCCACCCCCCCCCCACCCCCCCCATCAACAAAAGAGGCTATGAGTAATATTATTATAATTCTCTGTTTTGCTGCGGTTGGAACGTTATTACCGTGCTCGTCTGCACCGACATTTCGGTCACGTCTCGGTGGTCACACCGACGAGACCGACAGAGAGCATCACGACGGCTATATGGTGACGTCATCACAATGTCGTACTTGCATGTGGACGATGTGTCGGCCTCGTCGGACCGTTGGAAGGGCAGCGTACCGATCCACCTCGTTCACCGCCGCCGCCGCCGCCTACCGACGATCGTACTCCAACTCCGTCCGCCCGTCGCCGCCTAAGCCCGTAAGCCGTTCGGTCTTTTCACGACCGACCCGCGCCGCAGCTCAACGCCATTTTACCGCTCACTCTGCCGACTGGTGCGCATGTTCGAGATCAAACGGCTCTCAAACGCTTTGATTACAATTTTCTGTACGTAATTGTGTAGTGTGGACGGAAATAGTAGTTTTCGAAGCACGTTTGGCCGTTGTTTTTACTGATTTGTTTTTTTGCAATTCATTTTTTAGCTTCTCCGACACCACCCAGCCGCAAAAATGAGCCTGTTCCGTTCGACCGCCTCCAAACTCTTGGAAATCAACCAGGTACGTTTAGACAGGAAATCGACCTTTTGGGACTTTGAAGTTTCGTTTTCGTCGGTTTTTCCCCTCCCGCCACGATTTTCGTTGACCGAGTGTTGTCCGCGGAGCAACTTGTCCAATTTTCCTACCGATTTGTGAATTGGGAGTATCGTATGTAAATCCACGTTTTGTGATATGTTACTGGAACTCCCTGTTTATATAATACTGTAATATATACGTGGGTGTCCGGGTTTAAACTTTAAATTATCCAACATTTTACTAAAAAAACATGATTAATTATTATCCAAAACCATGTGCGAGTTGTTTTATGGGTAACCTTACCTACCTATTACTTTGAGTAGCTTGTGCATTTTTAAGTTAAGATGTGGTGGGGAGGGGACTATTTTTATGTTAGTGTCTTAGAATATACCTTTTTATGACCTGTGTTATCAATAAAAAATTTAACCTAGCAGTTTTGAGTTATTAGGTAATTACCTGTTTCATAAATGACCTCCGTCAACCTTGAGATGCTTCCCTTCAAACAGCATTAAAAAATTGGCAACATGTGTTCATTTATTTTTTATTTCAATATAATGAATGGAAATTACTTACATTTTTGGGACCATTTCCAATTTTATTTTTTAGGTATTGGGTCATGGTTGAATTATTATTTATTAGGTAGTAGAAACTTCCCTACTGATTTGATGATAATTTCATTTTAGTTGATGTGGAGCTAGGTATTCTATCTATTCTATATTTAGTGATTCGTTATTGCTATAAAAAACATAGCTTGAGTTGATAACTTTAAAGTGACACAATATTGAGTATTGGAATATTAGACATTTCAAATGTTTTGATTTTCTTTTTATTTAATTACATTAACTGTAATCGGGGTCCAGGATAATTTGAATAAGACTTCAAGAGACATTTAAATCATGCCGGTCTAATTGAACATTGATTTTTATATTAAGTGCCTACATATTTATAAAACTCGAGTTAAAAAAAAAATGTATATCTATTTAAAACTAAACATAGTGATCTAATACTTTTTATGACAATATTTGTAATTTAACAAAACTTTGATCAACCCTTAAAAAAATTATTATTATTAATTAATTATTTAGTATTTAAAGTTTGGATAAGCAAACTTGAATTATTCAGCAAAATGTTGGTATACTATACAACACTCATTATTTTAAATAGGTACTTTAAATCTATATTTGTCTAAAATTCCAATTTTATAATTCAATATTCTCAAAAATATATCCTATTTTAGAAATTAAAAATGTATAGGTTATAATGTCATCCAAAAAATAAAAATTTAATAAATAAGAAAATAATTTTTTTTATAAATTTGTTGCAATAACTTTAAAATATAGTTACAAGTAGGTAATATAAAAATATTAATACTTATGAGATCAAAGATGATGTGTATAAAAAAAATGAGTATCTCATATGTTAGATACTGTTATAATAAACCAAAAATGAGTTCTTATAATCCAATACATTCAAGCTACCTTAGTAGCTGATTTGTACAATAAATTTAAATAACAATAAAATATAGTTAGGTAACAATAATTAAGCAGGCTTGTTTATCATTATCAACAAAAGATACCTCCAGTGTTTGTGTATTTTCTTGATAAAAATAATTTAAAGTATCTTTTTCTCTCTCTGTTTAAAATATATCTAATAAATAAAATAATTATCTGAGATAAATTATCTAGATAATTCCATATTGATATATAATTTCATGTAAGTATCAGATTAAGTGAAAACCTTTATTGAATTTATAGGTAATTTAATGGCTTTATCTTATTTAAATAAATTTTTTCAATATAGTATTATTAAAAATGTTACACATCATTAAATTATATATATATATATACAGTATTATTAAAAAAAATAATCAATTCTTTTTTATAATTGCCTAATTGTAAATTATTTTTATATTATCTTATCATTAAAAAAACTTATCTTTCTCTTAATAAGTAGGACTTTATGATTATATATAAGAACAAAATTAATCATTGGCTAATCTTATTTTAGATACCTAGTCTAGTAATACTCTTAAATTTAATATTTAAAGATGATTAACCTTTTCACTGTTAAGTTTTTTTTTTATTCTTGAATGATAAATTTAGTTCCATTAAATCATATTATGTTAAAATTAAATAAAAAATAATGTTAACTTGAATTTTAAATTTATAAACTAGGGTAACCAAACAGAGCCTAGCAATGCACCACTTATTATAATTAGGCGTCTTTTTGATATCACTAGAATTAATAACAATTAAACTTTGAGAAGAATGAGCTTTTCATTTTATTTTTTCATTTGAACATATATATATGTATTCTTTAATTTATTATGTACATTTTTAAATAAAATTATTAAATGTGTCTATTAGGTTGCTGCTCCATTATGGAATGCTTCTCGCTCAATGGCATGTGTATCTACTGATCTGAAATCTGTAGTTGCTGAAAAATTAAAACAGAGTGGAGAAGAAATCAAAGCTTTCAGAAAGCAACATGGATCTACAGTTGTCGGTGATGTAACTGTAGATATGGTAAGTAAATATATAAAATTCTAAAAAAAAAAATACTTATATAAATTAAATGTTTTGATTTGTTTAGATGTATGGTGGTATGAGAGGTATCAAGGCTTTAGTTACAGAGACATCTGTATTAGACGCAGATGAGGGTATTCGTTTCCGTGGTTATTCTATTCCTGAATGTCAAAAATTATTACCCAAAGCACCTGGTGGTAGTGAACCCCTTCCTGAAGGATTATTTTGGCTATTGATAACTGGCGAGATCCCAACACCTGAACAAGTTAAATGGGTATCTAAAACCTGGGCTGAACGTGCTGAATTGCCATCACATGTTGTCACTATGCTTAACAACCTGCCCAACACCGTACATCCCATGACACAATTAACATCTGCTGTTGCTTTGCTTAATTCAGAAAGCAAATTTGTGCAGGCCTATACTAACGGAGTTCATAAGTCACAATACTGGGAGGTAAGTCCTCTTGTTTTAAGTTTTTGATATTCACTATAATTTATAATATTCTCATGTTATGTAGAAAAAATAAGATAATACTTTGGTCTATTCTGATTAATATTTTAATGTTTTTTACATTTCCATACAACAAAAACCTATTTATTTAGTATAAATCAATCACATAGTAAGCTCAGCTGATGAAGCTACAATCCTCCTCAAAATTTCGGGAAACTTTAAACATGCTTTCAGTGTTCTGTGAATGTATTATGTATGTTGCAACCATATTTTGAAATTGTAATTTTTATAAAGGTTGCTGCAAATGTTTAAAATGGTATATAAAAAAAAGAACCTTATCTAGAAATATTTCTTAATATCGCACGAGCGTTTGACCATACTCTGGTTGTTTTTCAAATTAAAAATTTTTTCTATCCACTCCCATTATCAATTTTTTAAGTCATGTTTTGATGTCAAACTTTTTGTAGATTTTTAATAATTCTAATTATTTTCTTTAATATCATTAATACAAAGAAAATTTTTTGTTCTAAAATTTGTTGTTTTTAAGTTATTTAAATCTAAAAACTTTTTTGCAAATTTGATATTAAAAAAATAAAAAATGTTGGTTTTTTTTTATTTAACTTTGTGATTACGCAACAACTTCAATATTTTTAATTAGTATTATCTAAAATTTTAAATTTAATTAATATTGACTATTGTTCACACAAAATCTTTAAAGAGTGAACGTGTGGCATTTACTTTAAAATTATTATAAAAAAATGTAGCTTAACTGTTAGAAATTTCATAAGCTTAATATGATTGTTCTTATAATTAATATGTTTTACTATATTATTATTCCTCTAATACTATTAATTTTGAATAGATAATTAATTATAAGAAAAATAACTATCAGAAATTACTATTTATAACAAATATATTTAACTATAGAACTCAGTAATCAAACTGATTTAAATTTATAATAAAAAAAGTTATACATTTAAGTAGTTTGATATATCAAACCTTTTTTTTCACATTGAAAAAATCAAGTAAACTTAATTTTAATCAACTATTCAAATTTGTTGTTAATTCATTAATAATTTTTTTTTAGTTATGTTGTATACAAATTATACACATTACAAAAATTGTTTGATGTATCAGCTATACAACATTTTAATATTATAATTGTATTGATCTAGTATACATATGAAGATTCCATGGATTTGATTGCAAAATTACCAGTAATTGCAGCAACAATCTACAGGAACATTTATCACGGTGGAAATCAAGTTGGCACTATTGATGCTGAACGTGATTGGAGTGCAAACTTTACATCCATGTTGGGAGCTAATACTTCTGAAGAATTTGTTGAACTCATGCGATTGTACTTAACTATCCATTCTGACCATGAGGGTGGTAATGTTTCGGCTCATACTACTCATTTAGTAGGATCTGCTTTATCTGATCCTTATCTTTCATTCAGTGCTGGTATGGCTGGCCTTGCTGGTCCATTGCATGGACTTGCTAACCAAGAGGTAATTATCTATTATTGGTTTTAATATAATTATGATGTTATATATATAACATAATACTTTAATATACCTAGACAAATAATAATATTAATTCCATTCTTTAGGTTTTGGTATGGTTGCAAAAATTGCGTAAAGAAGTTGGAGATTCTGTAACCAAAGAACAACTAAAAGAATTCATTTTAAAAACATTGAAAAGTGGACAAGTTGTACCAGGATATGGACATGCTGTGTTACGTAAAACCGATCCACGTTACACCTGCCAGCGGGAGTTTGCTTTAAAACATCTGCCTAGTGACCCATTGTTCAAATTAGTGTCACAAGTATTTGAAGTTGTACCCCCAGTACTTAATGACCTTGGCAAAGTCAAGAACCCATGGCCGAATGTAGATGCTCATTCTGGAGTTTTGTTACAGGTGCGTGAATTTACTTAAATATACAATATAATACATGTTATAAATCATTTATACATTTTTAATATTATTTTATAGTACTATGGCTTGAAAGAAATGAACTATTATACAGTATTGTTTGGAGTATCCCGTGCTCTAGGAGTATTAGCTTCTTTGGTTTGGGACCGTGGTCTTGGTCTTCCCATCGAACGCCCCAAATCTTTCTCTACTGAAAAGATGAAGGAATTGGTCAGCAAACTTTCCGCAAAGGCTGCATAAATCCATAAACTGTGTACTGATAATGATTTTTATTTTTTTCAAATGAAAATCCTGCACATAATTCATTTTGTTTTAATTTCTTGAAACCCCGTCCAATTAATTTCTTACCTTGTCAATAATATACCTGTTTTTTTTTTTTAATATACTTTGGTTCAAAATTAATAACAGTATATTTTTAGTTATTTCAATTCTTTTTTCATTTTTAAATTCACCAAATATAATATGTATAATGAAGAAAAAAGTCCATTTTGCATCCTCCTAAAATTATGAGTATAACATTGCTGTTGTTCATTAATAGTTATAAATTATTAATTTATTAGATTTTGTTGGTTATTTGTATTTGACAAATGCATTTTAGTGCATTGGACAATAATTATTTTGTACGTGCTTGTATTGAAAAAATTTTATTGTAAAATAATGAAGTTTTGTAGTTTTATAACTGTTCTTTCAAAAATCTATTGTTGATTAGTTATATATGACATAAAATATTAACATCACATCATTATGAATTATAAAATGTTATTTTGCTTATAATGTCTTAATTGTAGTTTTAAATTATAATAATACTTTAATTGTATTTTCAGTACTGAATTTACTATTAAGTAAAGCTGTATACATTACATGACATAAACCATGAAAATATATAAAAAAAAAAATTATGCATTGAAATAATACTATTATTTACTAGTAGAAGGAAATAAATTTATACCTTTATTCTGTTCAGCGAGAGAAAACACTGATTCTGCACACCTTTCCGCGAAACCTTGCTATCGAAACAAGTATCTTTATTGTAGGGTGCCATGGGGGGAGGGGTGCAAAGAAGAACCTTTTTGTTAGTTTGCAGCATGTTTTTTTACTAAACAAAGTATAGTCACATTTTAAAACAGTTAGTGTTTCATTAAAATAGTTTGCATTCATTTCTAAAAATTTAATTAGTCAATTTATTGCATCTTAAAACAGTTAAAGTCCATTGATTCTTTCTTTTTAGGAGGTATAAAGAACATTAAATGACTACATTTATAAACAATTTTTTTTTGTGTAAGTCTCACAGAAACCTGGACAATGAATAAAATGTTACGTTTGGTAAATATATTACTCGTTGACTATCATAAATTATTGATAACAGTTTTACTGGGGCCATAGTGATCTACAGTCTTTTTTAAACTAGTCACAAACTTGGAACGCACACTTTTGAATAATGTGAATGATCATTATTTGTGTATTTATTTAAGTCAAACTAATTTTTTATGAGCATTTGAAATTAGACATTAGATATTCACCCATAAACTACCGATTTCTCGAGGAACAATTATCTTATTTGGATGTTATTCTAAAAGGAATAACTGTAGACATTTGAAATTTTCGCAAAACGTTGCGATTATAATTTTCTATATACTAAAAATTTTAAAAATATTTTGAAAATTTTTGAGCTAATATTGTAGGCCTAAGAAATTTTTGATTTTTTCAAAATTTTTTTCTTTAAATATCAATAAAAAAAATTTGTTGGCTCAAATTTTTTTAAAATTTAATACAAGATTCTTCATAAGTTTTAAAATAGTAGATCAAAAATATTAAAAATGCATAGGCACAATTTTTTTTTATGAGCATTTAAAATTCAAATTTTGATCAAATTCATCAAAATCTCGAATATTTGCAAATTATTTAGCAGTTAAAAATGTATATAATGATCAGTTTCTATAGCTAAGGATTAAAAATTTTAAACAAGGTTTTTCGAAAATATTTAATAGTGTAACCAAAAAAATCAAAAAATAATTTTTTATAGACATTTTAAGTTCAAATTCAAATTTGGACGAAATTAGATATTTAAATGAAGAATAACAATGATATTTATTTCGTTGTATTTTAAAAATATTTTTTGAGGGTACTTATAACTTTTAAAGCATATTATTATATTTTAATATTTTATACATTAAATTAATTTTTCAAATGTAATGTTTTCTGCAAAAATAAATCCAACTTACTGTATTATTAATAGTAATGAAATGAATTATTTTAATAGCAATAAAATCTTAAAATAGATACACTTAGTTATGTAGGCTGATAGATCATCTTCGCTCAGAATTGTTTTTCGTATACAATGATTTATATCATTGAACTTAAATTTAACATATCCATGAAATTAACCCACTCGATGTAAAATTCTACAATAGTTTTTTATAATTTTCAAAAGTTAAAATTTCAATAAAATCACGAAAATTTACAATTAATTTTTTTTGTTGATTCAAAAATTCATAAAAATATTTCTGTTTAAACCTAATATTTGAAAATTCAACACAAGATTCACCATAAGTTTTTTTACCTTTCACAAGTTTTCCGGAAAGTCAAACTAATTTTTTATACGCGTTTTAAAATTAGACATTAGATATTCACCCGTATATACTTGAAATTTTTATCCAATTTTGATATTATCATTTTCTATACGCCATCGTCATAAACATTTAAAAATATAATGACCTTTCTTAAGCTAATTATAGATATAAGACATTTTCGATTTTTCAAAATTTTTTTTCTATAAATAATAAAATAATAAATAGCAATAATATCATAAAATACACTTAGTATTTTGGTTTGACGGACTTTCTTCACTCCGAATGGTTTTTCGTATACAATGATTGTGTATCAATATGAACTCAAATTTAACAAATCCATTAGTATCCGATCCGATACCTACGGGCTACTGTTAAGCAGAGCGGTATTCACCTACCGACTTTTTTTTGTTATAATTTTTACTATTTTAGACCTAAAACGACCTAAATCTAACTACAATAATAAGTAGAATAAGAATGTATGTTCTGGTACCTCCTCCGCCTCCGCCGACTCCTCTGCTTCCTCTTCCTCCTCCATCCGTCGCAGTCGTCGGAGGAGGCACCGCCCTCTCCGCCGTTCATATACCAAAACAGCAATACACTGCTCCCACCGCCACTGAGTTCAGAGCCGCTGAGCCCTGCTGAGCCCGCTGCCGTCGCCAGATAAGTTACAGAGATAATATAATATATTATATTTTGTCTGCAAATGCACACAACAACCTACTCGCCATCCACCGTTCGCCACCGAAGCCGTTAGAAATGGATAAAAAAATCTACACGAGGGTTCGAAACTCGGAGAACTTAAGCATGGTATCAGACACACCATCTAATAGGTCACATCTACTTAACCATGACGTTTACAAAATGTGTATATTTAACCTCATTTATGTGATCGCTTAACAATGAATTTGCATCAATTTGTATAAATCATATTATTCGTGAATGTGTATTCCGTCGCCGTCGCAAGCATACGTATGTGCTTATCCGGTATCGTTGCCGTCTTTACAAACGCTATCGTATATTGTCACAAATATTATTATCAGCTGCCACTTGTGAAAGTATTATATGCCGCCGCATCAGTGGCGGATTTAAGGGGGGGCAGAGGGGCCTGCCCCCCCTGGCCCATAAGATGTGTAAGAACCGTGACTTAATTTACAATTTTGTTTATAAAACACTACTTTTATTTATATTTTTTTTATATAATACTAAGTAACTACTTTTAATTATATTTTTTTTATATACAAATATTTTTGATTTTAATACTTTTTTTATGTGTGTATACTTATATAATACATTATAATTAATAATATATTTTAATATACCATTATACTAATATAAATGTTTTTATAAAAATATGTACTGATGTAAAAAAATATTGGGCCCCCCTCCCCCCCCAAAACAAAATCCTAGATCCGCCACTGCACCGCATCATCGTTATATGTTGTCCATCGCAACCTACGTTCACTATATATTGTCATGCCAACCTTTTTAGTTCTCCTTATGAGAAAAAAAAATCGATTAAAAATGCTTATTACTGAAATAATAATCAAGTACTTTTACTATATGATATACACTTCCGCCCGACATATTTTATTCCCACACGGTTTAGATCTGTAGAGACATCGAGATCCGATATCGATCGGACGATGTGGGAGGGGAGGGGCTACGTGAAGTTCCCCCCCCCCAATTTTGAAATGATTCCCACAGCTAAAGTTGAAGTTTGCAAATTCTAAAAATAGATTTATAAATTATTTGCAAAATATTTGTACAGGTTTGAAATTGATCGGACAAAGTTTGGGGGCCAACTTCACTGACACGTGCCCGATTATTTTGAAATCTAGAATCAAAATTTAACATAAGTAAAGAAGGAAATTTATTTTTTTGTCAGTTCAGTATGTATACATGTTGTGTCTAATATTCAGACTGCTGACCAATGCACTTCCTACAGTATTGTCAGCCGACAAATGTCTACATATACAGTGTTGTGTCTACAGGTTTTGTTATCGAATGTTTTCTTCTTTTGTCATTGGGGGATTTATCCTCGCCTAATATATTTACATAAAAATGTATCAATTCGAAAGACTCTTAGTCCTGCAAGAGCCAACAGTTATTCAGTACGTCTCCAGTCTTATATTATACTACATTTGTATTATTTTATCGTCCGTGTTTTTCTCAGTCTTTATAGAATTTCAAGTGCTTTTTATTCTTATAATGAGCCTTTTTCAGAACACGGCTAATTCAATTGCAGATAACACAGGTTTATTCAAGAAAAAGACTTACATTTATGCACCCCCGATGCCACCTCCCGAACTCGTCGGCTGCACTAGCTACACAATTGATTTTGCTAATTGTTAGTTTTTACATGTCGGTTTGGATCCTGCTCAATAATTCAATGTTTCAATTCTAATAATTATACCGTCGCGTTTCATTAATCTAACTACGGACTTTTTAAAACGTATCTATTCGATAATGGGTCAGATTTTATCTTACATTCTGGATACTCCTGTGCAATATAAAAGATTCATTTTTCTGGAAAGTGAATATATATCACTCACTAGTATAGTGTATAAAGGAGAGACTGTGCTAGTGATTGAATCAAAAACTCAGGACGGATGTAGAATCTTATTAAACCGAAGAAACCTTATGATAATTCGACATTTAGAGTGAACTATTTTTGAAAACGTTGTAAGAAAAATTAAAATTATCCGACCCATAATATTAGATCAACTCGAAAATATAGCTGAATATTTTTGCTCTCGATATAACGGGAAAACATTGTCTATAGATAATATGATTAATGTTATTGGAAGTGATCACTATGAAAACATGCAGAAAACTGAGAACTGTTTAATAAACGACTTAAAATTATTCGCAGATCAACAGATTGCCACCCATTGGTTTGAAATGCAAGAAATTGGAGAATTAAAGGTAATATAATATGTTTTAATAAATTATAACGATATAACTTCTATGTTTTTATTTTTATTTTAGAATTACACGGAAGCTTTTAATTTAGACATGGTACAGCCGTCATCGCCCAGATATTCAAGTATGTCTCCATTGTATTCGCATGATAAAGAAGATCCTTCACAGGCAAGTGTAATTTATAATTTGAAAATTAAAAATAACTAACGTATTGATTATTATTATAATTTTATAGAGAGATGACGAAGAAAGAGGTATCAGAGAATATTTAAATACATTTATGGAAATAAATTCTACGCAGGAAACATGAGCACCAATTCAGAAAACCAAACTTACCGTATTATACTCATTCAATTTTTATGAAGAATGTTTATTGGTAATTTATATTTTATAGTCTATTGATGATAACGACGGCCCAACGATTTTCAACCACCTGTTGGCTAATAATATAACCTATTACCTATGTATACAAATTACAAATATACGTATTTTATTTTTTGAAAAAAGTACTTATATGAAATTATGAACATAAAACTATTAATATCTACTAAAATAATATGCATATTTAGAATATTTACCTACAACTTATTTGAATAAATTTTTTTAAAAATTTAATTTAAATTAAATTAATGTTAAAAAATAAAAATTATTTAAATACTTTACAGGACTAGACATAGTACCAATGACCTAATCGTTAATTAATATTATATTTACAATAAAGTATGCTCCAAATCCTTATTTTAACTTTATAATGCCTAGTTAAAGTAAAAATATTAAGTTTTGTCGTAATACGATTATAAATTATAATACATAAAGCAATAGGTGTATTGTATAAGTAATAGGCATAGATGGAAATCGAGGAGGATCTTAGCTCCCCCCCCCCCTTCCAAAAAAAAATACTCACAACAATGTTAAACATTTTAGCCTATTCTGAAATTTTAATGGAGTAGTGTTATAGTTTTATATTTTATAAGCATATAAATTTGTTTCCTTTCAAACCGAAGACAAGCCACTGTATTTAATTGATGTGCATTTCAAAATTAATTTTAGAGTTCACACTTGCCAGACGGGAATACGAGATCTTATTTTTCATTCTCTATTTTTCTTTTCTACTCTAACTATTCATTATATTGTTGGGTTATGCGAGTCGAAATAAAGATTAAAGATCTCTGCATTCTTGTCTGCACATAGGAAAGTAAGTATTTATTTTTAGTTTTAACTTTGATTTTAACTTTTTATGTAATTACTCTAATAAGTTTAATACTGTTTGTTATTGCAATACTCTTAATATAATTCCTTTATTGTTCAGCCTATTGTTCAGTTATATTATAAATAAATACATTTTTTGCATCGCGAACCGTTTTATAAATAAATAATTTATAAAATAAAAATGAATATTTTAACAACGTTGTTTCAGAGTACTTAATATTCATTAGGTAGCCAGATATATATGTATATGTTGTTATTATATTGTTATTATCTTGTTATTTCCTTTACGATTCCTTTAGTCCGATTTGAAGGTTACACTATTCTACATATACAGTAATACGGTATACCTATATGGCTATATAGGTAATATTACATTAAAAAAACAACCTAAAATATTATTATTATTTTTAAACCTATGGTAAAAAAATCTTCATATAAAAGACTTGTTTTATATACCTCTATACATATATAATATATAGGTATAGACTCAATGAGAATAAACTGTATCTCCGTGAACACGATTGTGCCCATATAATAATGCATTGACCTAACGACAAGGATAATATAATATAAAATACCTAATTATAGTAAATACTTGTAATTTTGAGCAAGGTTTTTAGTAGTATGCAATATACGTAGTATATTTACAATCATTATACGGCACCGGACACTAGATCCGAGATCGTACATTAGGTATACTAGGCATGCAATATTCATGGGTGAATTATAGTAGGTACCTCCTATACTTATAAAATATTATGAGCATATGATTGACGATTAACAAGTTTATATCATACAGGCATTAGGTATAAATTCTAGTTTCTACTATTCACTTTTGGATATTATGTATCTACATAATATTATATTCGTGACTTTTATAATAAATATATTCATAATCGATATAGCCACTATATAAAATATACATTTAGTGTATACCTATTGTCGTATTTGTATACAAATTTCTACAAGTTACAGGTACGACTTATCGTTCTCCTTGACGAAATCGTAACATTGACCATCGTTTGCTCTTTTATTTGAAGGCCATATTATTTTTATTTTTCTTTTAGTCGTTCAATTTAATATGATACATTACATTTTGTCGTAAATTCTATGTATGTCTATTATTTTTATGTTAGGCATTAGGCGTATTATACCAATACATTAATTAGTACCTACCTACCTATTTATATGCCCTACAATATCGACGTTAAAACTGATGTAATAGTCGTCAATCGACGTATAAAATATATATCATGTATATGTACATATTATAGTACATATAGAAATATGTATACATGTATTATATATATTATAGTATCCGTTTAAATGTTTGAAGTGGTAACATTTAGATATTAGGCCATAGTTGTCATGATTCAATATATTTGGTATAAAATAGTGGTTTACAATATTGAATGTATGTATAGGAATTTAAGGCTATAATGTATAGGTACCTATATAGTGTATATTACATATAATATGTATGTATGGATTTTATCTTGTGTTTAACTTATTTTAGTATACTTGTTACTATTCACTAGTGTCTATATAGTTATAACATAAATATGGGGGCACTCAACATGAAATAAACTTTTGTTAACATTTATAAAATTGCTATGCCCGTGTGTACACAAAATATAATAACAAACACCAACCCATATATTCCCCATGGTGTTCCCTCAGCATGTAGTCTCAATTAAAAAAGTCTTTTTTCGCTTTTATAACATTTCATCTATAAATGATTTATAATAAAATATATAAATGGTTATTTGAGCTACATGACTACAAAATTATTTTATTTTACTAAATAAATACTCAGAATTTCAACAACTTAATAAGTACTTATTTTAAAAAATTGTATTTTTATTACATGGTTTTAAGTTATAAAAAATATATATTTATAATTAATTTTTTAGCATTATCATTTTCTTACATTTTAAAATGAGATTACATTAAATTTAATTTCATATTCAAAAAAAAAAAAAAATAAATAGTTTTTTTACATAGTAATTCTATGTATAAAAATCGAATTTTGTACGAGTAATTAGTAGTAACTAGTACTAACTAACATATAGTTAATAAGCAGGGTTAGGATTTATAAGATTTATATTTATTAGAAAGTTTTTTATAGTGTTACGATTTTCAATTTCGAGGACTGTCTCTAGTATTCAGGTAAAACAAATAAAAATGATAGAAAAACAAGACATTTTACTCAAACCCAGTTTTTGAGTAAAATCAATTTTGATTTTTTGTTGTATCACAAAAAATTTCTTATTGCAATTCAAAAATGAAAAACTGTTGTCATTTGTAATGTTTACCAAATATTCATTTTATTATATTATCATATTTAATAATATAGTTTTTTAAAACATTTTGTTTTATTATTATGGACCACAGCCTTAAAATAAAATAGTTGTATGGGGAGGGGGGGGACAATGAGGCAAGTTGATGAATTTGGTTTTTAAAATGTACTTTGTTATTTATTAGTAGTGATTCTTGAAAACAAAAAAAAGTATATTGAAGTTTAGATGTTTATTATTTCAGTAAAATTATTATCTAAAAACATAATATGTATGGATAGGTAGGCACCTCCTACTTGTGCTATTATTTATTTGTTTATTGCATTATAATTATAATGTGAAGAGCATGAGCGTCTACAGAGTATAGTTATCCAAAATATTCAACAAAAAAGATTAGAGATATCTGTAGTAGACACGGAAACTTGGGCGACCCAACACTGGATTTTCAAAAATTCAAAATCTAAATAGGACAACAAAAGTCAAAGAACTAACAAGTAACTGGAACGTAACTATCATCAACTATCTATAGATTACGGTGATGTCGAATATAAGGAGCTAGGCAGAATATTGAATTCGTTAAAATTCGATTGCGTTAACGTCAAAGGCGAACACAAAAAACTTCTCATGGAGTATATACTGCACATCGTAAACATTGAAGACTTGGGCTGTCCACGTTTGGATCAAATATGTAATGACGAAACATTTCCTTGCTGTATTTTCCATATGGAGTATAATCCTAAACAATGTACATTCTATAAAGTATTTGCTATAAAAAAATGGCTTATAAATAATTCTTAAAATTCGCTATTATATATATGTATATATATATAATTTAATAAACATAATAATATTATATTTTTTTTCATTGTTTTTTTATTTTTAATCAAATACTAATATTGTCCTATCTAAAACAGAAAAACATATTAATCTAACTTAAATAACTTACAAACCTATATGGTCTATTTACAAATTATACATTATAAAGGCGAAAATACTACAAGTTTAATCTATCTTAAATGTCGTTATAATATTCAGTTTTTTAAAAAATAGAATTTATATAAATCAAATACATAACTATTTACAAAAAATATCTACAAATTATACATTATTAAGGCGAAAATACTATAAGTTTAATCTATCTTAAATATTTATCAATTACAATAACAAAGTATAACGTAAATACAAATTATTTGAGTGATATTTACAATGAGATAATAAAAATATACTACGTTATTTATAAATTATATACAGTTTTTTAAAAAAATAGAATTATTAGAAGTTCCTTCATAAAATTTCAAAATCTATTTTTTTTTATCCTTAATCATCCGTCTTAAAATCGAGATCAGGCCATTCCTCCCTAGAAAAAAAGTAAAATAAGTAAAACAATAAAAAGTATATAATTATTTAAAAACTCACTCTATGCCCTAATGACCATGGGCCAGTGTATGTATTTTATCATCTAGTACCACTCGCTTATTATCATAGCTATTATACGATAATTTTTTTGTTTTTATTGTCACAAGTTGGTGCTTAAACATTCGTATGGAGACATTCTCCTTGATCACCTCCACACCAGCTTCACCAAACAAACACTTTCTGTGGTCATCCAGCGGCATGTGGTTTTTAACCACATGAGTTCGTATCCCCTTAGCTTTAATCTTCTTCCTTCTTATTCTTTCATCGTCTTCTCCGGCATATACGTTGAAGGCATAGGATTTTGTCCTCAACGCACAGAACTCGGTAATTACATTACCATCTACTTCATCAGAGAAGTAACCCGGGGTCTTCTTTCTCTCTCCGACAAAGCACGGATGGTCATGAAGTAGGTTGGCGGTATCCATCCGGTCCAACAAATTACGGTTAGCCGCCAAGTTCACGTAAAAGTCTTCGGTTTTAATAAAGTATACCAGCGAATCTAAAAATTATGACATTAATATTTTCATAAGAGATTAGATATAAAATATTTACCCGTATCAATATACATGAGCTCGATATTGCCCCATAGTGCCTCTGCATCACATCATAATGGTACTGATAGATTTTTGTTTTGAAAATGTCCAATATTGCAAATCCTATGGAAAATAAATGTAATAATAATCGTATAATATTTAAAAATTTAAAGTATATTTACCAACATAGATAGGTTTATCAAAAGTAATTATTTTATTTTCTATAGCCACCGCGTTCAGATTTTCACTATACTTGATACAGTGCTTGAACGTTGACTTATTAATAAGTTTCTGTAATCGCCTCTCACACGACATTAACTCCATCTTCATTCTCTTTCTTACAGATTCCATCATTTTCCCTAGAAAAATAGAAAATATCAGTAAAAAAAAAAAGTTTAAATACATGAAATAAAGTTACCAAATACAGCATTGTTCAACAACTTGAAAAAATCTTTTTGGAAATCGTTTCTAGCCTTTTTCCTCATTTCAGTGTTCAAGTTAATGTACACCGCTAATCAAACTGACTGACTAAACTCTAAAACCCTATGTACCTATAAAAAAAAAAAAATTTATATTAAATATTTGTTAAAATAAATCACGTAAAATAAAAAATATTTACTTTTTGACTATTAATCCATTTTTAATGGCCTGTTGTAGGTTCCTATAATGGATTATATAGTTTTTTTTCTTTTCAAATATAACCATCAATTTTTTAAATTTAGAACCTTCTGGTATACTATTTTGTGAGAGGGAAGGTAAGTCAATGTGTTTATCATGTAACTCTTTCGGGTATGATACATCAACCTCATAAACCCGTCCTTTATCTGATGATGAAGACAATTCCCCCAGTCCGTCCAAGTTGGATTCAACCCAGTTGAATCCACCGTAAGGCATGTACTCCATCATCGCGGGCCCATACAAATTATTATCTAAAAAGTGTACTTTAAAAGTATGAAAACATTTTAAAAAATATACTTGCAGTTCTGATAAATTATCCAAGATTTCTCCTTCGTCTCATCGTAACCCGGAGTTTTCAAATTATTCGCCTTCCGGTACCTCATGCTCGCCTGAACCAACCCACCACGAATGCCTACAAAAAATATATGAGATTATTATGTTTTTTTTTAAAAAAAAAATATCGAAACACTAACCATTCTCAAACATCAACAATATGTCGTAATCCATTAAAAGTTGCAATTTCTGACCCGTATACTTTAACATCGCGTCAAAGCTCAACCCTGGAGCAGTATAGTAGTGGACTGCATCCAAATTATAGGTCCTCATACATAGATTTCTAAAGTTTTCGAACACGTCCGCCAGCAGTAACACATCAATTTTTAAGTATAGGTCCGAATAGTCCCCCAACGTTTTGCATCCAAAGTGTGGCAACACTATTTTCCTCGCGTGCTCATACTATCTGTCTTCAATCCCCGACTCGGTCAGCACACTGAAAAATTCGACTTTATCTGGTAACGCATTTTCATCTAGCTTATTCCACGTGTCCGTATACTCATAGGGGTAAACACCTTTCCGTGTCACTAGCGGCATATCTCCGGCGGCAAAATGTTTAATTGTCTTTCGGAAGTTATCGAGCTCTGATGTAATCAAGTTTTCAGCTAGGGACGACAAACTCGACACCATAAATCTGAATGAGTCGATAAACCGAACAGTGAAGGTATTACTTATATGTTTCGAGAAAGATATAAATTTCTCTTCGCTTTTCGGAATAACAGTTATAGACTTTGTGTCGTAGTCAAGTTCAGTTATTATGTAGTGCAAGTCGTAGTTTGAGAGATTATGAAAAAATATGGGGACAAATTTAGGCTGCTATAACGTCAAGTTACATTTTGAACACAAAGTTTGCATAAATTTACCCGTCGGATGATCATGATCTCTAACCTTTTCATTCCCAGCTAAACTGCATTTACATAAATTATATTCCCTACACTCTTGATGTATTTTTTCTTCGTCTTCGTTCATGCTCATAAGTATGTTTGTCTTCATCAGTTCTTCAATTTTCCGGCTCACTCCATCTATGGCCTCTACAAAATGTCCCACTACGTCCTTATACTCTTCACTCCCCTGTATATTACCGGCCCCGTCGGTATGTCATATTCCTCTATTAGCTCCACCGGCACGTCGTCGCTCGCTTTCACTAAGAATCTGTAACTCATAGCTTCATGTTTTTGGATTACTGTCATGTTTTTACCCTTCTCCTCATCAGTCTTTACTAGTAATGCCTCGAAATCTACATATATAACGAAAGGATGGCGAACTGTTTTTTGCAACGCTTCGAATTGCACACAGTCACCATCCTTCGGCATCACCAGTAAAATCGGCTTGTGCGCCCCGTAAATCAGCTTGTGCTGTCCAACGCCTCGCGTTCACTCAACTTGTGTTTTAAATCTCGATTATCAAAACTGATAAAGCATCTCTTACAAAACACGACACTCTCCCTAGGCCCAATTTTTTGTGAGCGTATGAGTCGGGAAATATTCGAAATGAAAACGTAATGTAATCCGTTGTCGTCTGCCACTGACAGCAGATCGAAATGATCCTGCTTCTCCTCTTCGACGATACGTAGTGCGTACATCTCGTATGTCGGAAATTTGTGAGGTGGTTGAAACTTTTTCTCAAGTCCGTAAAAATTTACGGGCACGTTTCTATTTTTTTTTTCTCAAATTTGTTTATATCCGCTAGTGGTGTTGGAAATGAAATAATTTCAAAATTATATTTCCGCTCATGTTGACTATAATTTTCCCCTACATGACATACCGCCTGCCCCATCACATGCCTCGCAAGAATCGCCCAATTGAAATATTTCTGATCCGTGTTTTGTAGGTTTGTCGTAGCCCGTTTTCATTCAATACACACCATACATTTTATATATGATGAGCCACTCATCGACGTGTATTTGTACACAGCTAAAAATAACCCGTCTATTCTCTCTAATGTAAATCCGCTATAGCGGGAGGTATATCTCTCTTCTTCATCTAGCAATTTTATATACGCTCTCTATAATCTCCACAATATCACTAGGTATCCAAAAATATTTCTACCGCTGACGTCTTAAATGCCCTATTTTCAGAGTAATTATCTACAAGTGGTCTGTTATAAGTTGCCTCGAGCTTCAAATTAAATTTTATCGGGTGTTTTCGTACACTTATCTTTAACAAAATTTTTAACTCCAGGTCGAGTGAGTGGAGAAACTCTGAGTAAATTTGGGTGTTGTTGATGTTTTTAGCATAGTACCACACGATTTTACGATTGGCGGACGACCATATTTCCACAAACCTGGGGGACTACACTAGTTTCATGCGCGCCTTCTTCTCCCCAGCAGCCGACGCGGTGTTGGCGATAGATTTATGCTTGCCGTTAACGTCCGTAGTTGTATAAGAATCTTTAAAAATTAAAAAATCCATATATCTAATTTTCCCTATGTGTTATACTTGAAATAATATCTAGTGTTAAAATAAATAAGATATTTAGAATAAATCTATCAAACGGCCCGACAACCAGTGCAATGCCGGAATACTTCAACTATTACCCTATAGGATGTGACGAGTGAATTGATCGATATAATGCCGGAATACTCCAACTATTATACCATTGATCGCTTCACAGACCATTTGATAGATTTAATTTATGATTTTTAGGAGTTTTTTTTTAATTAATTCAACCCTGATAAATAAAAATAACCTGTATTAGTATCTTGCACTTCTTTTTCAGATACCGTGTTTGATCCGCCAGCCGGCGTGTTGACAACGAAAATTTGCGGAGCAATCTGAATTATTACCCTGCTGAGTGGGTTGGTCAATCCGTATAGCAGGTTGAGCGGGTATGAGACCTTAAGAAAAAAAAAATTAGATATAAATTAATAATATCGTACGCAAATACATACCATGAACGTTTTTCAAGTGTTTATTGAGGTTTGATTTGTTGTTGAATGATTTAATGCACACGGCGCACGAAAAACGCACGCCGACATGTTTTTTTCAGTGAGAGGCTAAATTGTCTTTATGCGTAAATTTGGACGAACACTGTTCACATTTAAACATATTGTATATGTTTAAAGCGAGAGAAGGAAAAATATAATACAATCAAAAATAAAACAGAGTAAAATAATTGCGCGGAGACTTTGAAAACATGAAGTGAATGATGACAAAGTGTGTGTATAGGTATGGGTGTCTAGAACAGACTGAATTTTATTTTCTTCTATACTATTCAATAGAAGCGAGTGTAATCATAGAATTTTTCAGGAGGGCAATATTTCGGGGCAAAGTCATATTTTTTACTATGTTTATCGGTTATTATTGTATTATTCACCGGACGTACTATGATGAATTTGTATTTAAATAATATACACATTAATTATAATGAAATTAATGATTAATGTCTTTTTCGTGGTGATGATCACATATGTCAGCGGTGGTGAATGTACGTCGCGTACGGATTTTTCCAAATCATTATGTACATTTCGATGGACCACATATTATTTTATTAGAAAATACATTATATACATTATGTATTGATGATTATCACTATCGACAACAACAGAGTCGTTAATTATGTATATTTGTATTTTGCAACCTATGATCTTATTTTTCTAAAATGATCTCCGAGGAAGGAGAAACGAAACTTGAACAGCCAGGCCCAGGTGAGATTAATTTCCGTGGGTGATCTTGAGGTTAATAAGAAGTATCTCATCGTAAAAATGATCAATAAAAATACTCAGTACGGGCAGGCAGTGTTATGCACGTTACAAGGAGACGGAGGTCAGTTATTTGAGGTTTATCTCCCAAAATAAATTACACTTCGGGATGAGGAGATTGAAGAGTTTAACTCGACGACTGTTAAGGATGTAATATCTAGTGTTTAAGGGGTGGAGAAAGAGAGCTTTCAACATAACGTTTGAGTGATTTTTTTCAAATATAAATAATTTATTTTAAATGTTTTATATTTATTATTTCTGAGTGTAACCTCATTGCCCTCATACAATGAGTTGTATATATATATATGAAAAAATGTATGTGTTAAATGGTTTAGTAATTTAATCGTAGGAATAATATAAGGTAATATAAAATATATCATGAGGTGTCAAATTTCTAATTATTAGCAGATAATCTAATGCTATTCTATTTGTATAATTTGTTATTAAATAATAACAATAAGAGTAATCGAGTATGGAAGTGCAGCGTTCGGCTGCAAATATACGTCGCGCACGTACGCCAGCGGCGGCGGCCGATAATATATTTTTGACAACAGATAATATTTATGATAACTGATAATATTCATGATAACATGGATGGAGAGGTATGGCGTGCGCGTGATTAGCATTGATGGCAGGGGAACGGACCGGTGTGCACGTGACAAGAGGGGAAGGGAAAGAGGGGTACGGTCGCGCACGTACGCGACAGCAGGCTTAGGTTAGGTTAGATTGGATTTGGTTAACTTAGGTCAAGTTAGGTTCCGTCCTCGCTGAGCTAGCCTTAGGACACCTGCGTTATTTTTTGACAGATGTACCGCCCCAGTCAAACTCCCCCCATTTGGCGGTGTCCTCGGAATACGGATCGCACCAGGGCCCGGGCCCACGGAAGCGCCGCGCACACGGTCCACTGTTTGACGCCCGGAGCCCTCGGCTGGTGCTTAACGCTACCGGAATTCAATCGCGGCCCGGCACAATGGGCACAGTTGTTGTGTATTTAACATTGTTTTCTATTGATTATAGTTACCACTATTGTAAAAGGTAGTCAGGGGGGATTGTCCCTCTGACGCCTTAAACAGTTTGTGTGAAAAGTTATTAATAAATGATGGCGGGTTCGGCATCCGAAGTATTGCTT
Source organism: Pentalonia nigronervosa (assembly GCA_014851325.1). Lineage (NCBI taxonomy): Eukaryota > Metazoa > Arthropoda > Insecta > Hemiptera > Aphididae > Pentalonia > Pentalonia nigronervosa. The sequence goes on from JACXSJ010000743.1 coordinate 126,832, forward strand.
CACGGCGCATCCGGATGCCGAGTGTATTGTCGGTTTAATAAAAAAAAAAAAGGTCAAGTTAGGTTAAGTTAGGTTAGGTTAGGTTTAAAAAAAAAGTAACAGGGACCCTAGGACTAGGCATTAGAATCTCCCATTTTATACTACTATCTTCACATACTATAACAATATGTAGCTACTGGCGTACGTAGAATTTGTTTATTTTGTGGGGGGGGGGGGAGGAGTACCATATATATATATGTAATATTTTATAAAAGAAATCATTATACATGTTTTACGACGTTAAACCCCTATTCTCTTCCCGGACAATGCCTCACTGTATGTACCTAATCGTTACAGTTGTTTTGTTTTACAGACATAAGATATTAAATTATTATATTCAAATTTATTGTTGGGTTGGTATCTATTATTTTGAAAATATTATTATTATTATTTAATGCCCCCCTTTTATCCCGAGTGGTCACATGTTCACATATATTATATTAAATAAGAAAAGGCTATTTAAATGATTTATTACAGGTGTTTCAAAAACAAAAAAGTCAATAAATTGTAACGTGTTTTTCGTGGTATGGGTATTACGCCCATATTATACAGTAATATTACTATAATATAACAAAAACAATTTAATATTACATAGTGTGATTACTCAATTAATAAACGATGTATGGCGTTTTTGTTTAATGAAATCATTAAAAAAATTGCTGAAAAAAAATTTTAAATTATTGTTTTTGTCATATTTTAAGATCGTGTTTTACAATAATATCTACCTATCGTAATATTTTTTTTTCTTATGTATGGCATGATAACATATTTAGACTACAATGCTGCTTATACTACGATTATGCTTGTATATTTCAGCGATATTCTATACATTAGTTTATGACATGTTTAACGACGATGGATTGTTTTTTGCAAGATAATAATATTATATCTAAAGAAAAGAAATAAATACGCACGTTTAAAGCTTAAATAATAATGATTACAATTATAATTCGTCGTCGTTTGTGTTTTACTGCGAACGTTTCTATATAGGCCATACCAATCATAATAATGATAATTAATTAGGTATTAAAGAAGACCATCAACTCGGTGGCGACGAGTACGATAGACAGCCAAACAATATACAAACGAATAAACGATAATAATATAATATTATAATACTTAAATACAGTTAAATGTATGCGTCATGACTCGCAACCACTTACACTCATCAACTGCAAAATAATATATTATAATGACGACTATAATATCATTACCTATTGTACAAACATTCGCTTATCTTTCATTGTCTTTAACGTAAAACACTTATTATTATATCAAAAATTACTGATTTTTTTCAAATTTTTTTTTTATGGTTTTAAGTCGTTATTAAACAATTTTTTTTAAAAAAATAATACTTTTAATATATTTTATCATTATCATTTTTTAAATGTTATACTTTTTTAAATGACTACATATAGTTTTAATTTCATATTTCACCAACAGAATATTTTCCCGATCATTTCGATACTCAGAAAGTAGTTTATGAATTACAAATATTTGAAATATATAAATGAGTGGAGTGGAACTTAGTTACCCCACAAAATATTAATTCACTACTTCTTCAATACACTTATCAAAATTTTAAAAACTTATAACTCATAAACTACTAGTTCAAAATTCAAATTTTATGTATCGAAATACTGAGAAAAATATTTTACTTTGGAATATTAAATCAAAACTATGTGTTGTCATTCAAAAAAGTAAAAAAAACTTCAACAAATATAAGGATAAAAAATAATTTCTTTAAAGCAATGTTGTTTTGTAGAGACTTAAATCTATGTAAAAACATTTTTTTTTTTTTAGAAAAAAGTTATCATTATATATATATATGCGTGTATAATGATAGTTGAAACTCATTGTGAATAAATTATTCATGAGTAAAAAAAAAATGTCCAAATCTCGAAACCTTGGGCGGTGCCTTCAAATACCATGATTTATATTATACGGAAATGGTTTAAAATATACATTAGGTGACTTATTTAAAATTTTAGTACCTACATCATTTTATATATCTACATATTTTATAGGTTATACTTATATTTATGTATAATATATAATATAAGTATAACAAACAACAATAGTGAATAAGGTTTTATTATACAGAATAGATACTATTTAGGTATACTAGTATACTAACCAATTACTAGGTACCTATCTATCATCTATCTGCACATCTCTATTGATTGTCAATACACAATAATTAGTAATATTTCGATATTTGTAGTTTTCATTATTTACCTTATAATTTTAAATATAAACAAATTGTTGGTCTAGTAAATTAATGAATAATTTATCCCTTACTTAACGATTTATTGTATGCGACATCCCGCATAAAACTTTCAAATCAAAATAGGCTTTACAAGTACGAGGTATAATTTTGTACCAATTTAACCCAAAACTACTCAAAATTGATTCTGCTGAATACGAATTTGCTGTTGTATACGTCTGTAAGAAGGAATAAGAGCCCAATATGTATGGTTCGACCTCCTCGGAATTCTTATGTAGTTTTTCACATGAGTTGAAATTCAAGTTGAGTATACACAATTACTATAATATGCCTATTATTATACGCGTATATTATATTATAGTATAGCACTTTCACAGTTTTCCACTTTCTCGCAACTCCAAGAAACCGGAACCGCGCATTAGATATTGTAATGTAATTTGTATCATCTTCAACGTACGATCAAAGACAAATGAACCGAATTCGTTTGAGATAACGGAAAATACTCAAATCGGTTAATTTGTTTCGATATTGCAATTGACTTTGTATAAAAACTATATATAAGCATTAAGCATATCAACTTTGGCGTGGCTTATGTTGTTTTAAAATATTCGTCAAAAGAAAAAAAGACTCATATTTTAATGTTGTCAATTTATTTAACTATGTATGCGACTAAATGACACTCAATTTGATGTAAAATGATATAGAATTAATAAGTACTCATATAGAATTTTCCTGATACCTTTTAGGACTGAGTTATATATTTTTGATAAATCATGTTCAAACTTGCAAAGGCTATTTAACATTAACAATTATGGAAATTTAAATCGTCAATAATGTGTGAAATATATAGATTTGATCATTTAGGGAAAGATATTTAGGAATGAGTTAAAAATTTCAGTACGTCATACTGGATTTTCATCCAGAACTGTATTTTGAAAATACCATACTCAAATAGTTAAATACTTTAAAATAGTCTCCATGTAATTCTAAAAAAAAACTATACTACGTATCCATATGCCGTGTCCTTCATAATATTTATTATAATTTCGCCTAATTCCTCATTCACAGAGTATGATTTCCCCAATTTAAATTCTGAGCGGAACGATGAATGTATTGATTTTATAATAATGTGTTTTTTTTTTGTATCTGGAGACATTTCTTATACCATTGATTAAATATACATCAATATAATATATATTAGTTATCATTAATATATTTAATCAATGCTTATATCTGTTACACTACCTATATAACTACTTCTCCTCCTTTTTTTCTTTGACACTGTATTTATTAAAAATTCATAATAAGTAATATATATTATATTTTATATATTATCTATGTTAAAATCAGATTATTAAAATTTTTAAGTAGGTATACCAACTTAAGAGACCATATTTTAAAATATTTAGATTTTCCATGATAATTAATAGATGTGTTCTGTGGTGATAGAAATTTTTTTTTTCGAAAACGTATTATTAAATGCTATTATTTTTTTTAAATGCATATTTTAATATTATATTCTTAAAATAACCAAGCAAATAATAAAAAAGAAGTCACCAAGTGGATACCACTCTGCTGTACAGTGGGTTTCGAGTGTGTCATTGTGATAAATGTGTTAAATTTGAATTCAATAGTATATAATGATTGTATACGAAAACGATTCTGAACGAAAACGGTTTGTCAGCCAAATTCCTTATTATATTTAGTGATATTATTGATATTAAAGTAATTCCCTAACTTAATCTAACCTTCTAAAAATATTGTATTTAAAAATGTCATTGTGTGTGCTATAATATATAATAATATATTTAATTAATTCTTGTGTTTATCTTAACCGAGATGGTCGTACATAGCAAAGTCCAACCTCACATCGATAACACCTCGAACGGAACAACACAAAATTAAGCAAACAAATATTAGATTAGTGTACTTTAAATAATGTATTCACACTAAAACCAACAATAAGTGTCAATGAAAAATCTCTCATAAAAAAAGGCCAATACAACTTTTTTGCTACTACAGTGCTCAAAAACCTACATCCTAACAATAAAATAAACAAAATACCTAATATTTACCCAAAGATCCCTTCCAAAACCTCAAATCGACAAACCAACTCAACTTCACAACTCAATAATAATCGAAACCAAATCTGAACAAATCTGACATCTCCAAACTCTAAAGCCAATGTAAACCAAAACGTATTCGCCAACGCAGTATCTGAAACTCTATATCCAAAAAAAGAACAAGCTATAATAATCGAAATAAATGATGACATTCAGCAACACGAATATGTTTATGCAACAGCAGAAATAACTAAACTTTAAAACATAATATTCATAAATATCTAAAGATAGATTCTGTATATTCTTATCTTTGATAGAACTTGTAGACTCGTCATTAATCACCCGACACCGGTAACAAATCAACGAAAAACCAATTGAAATAAGAAAATACTTTAACCCCGATAAACGAATAATCATATCAAACGTATGCCTAATAATTCAAAATGAAAAATTCAAAACAAACTTAGCAACATTGACATAAACCCAACTAGTCAAATCATTCACCCCAGAGCCGATATTAAAAAAGGACATGCATATATTCTAAGCTTCCGAGGATAAATGTGTACATCCACAGAAACCACCATAAATCTTCCAAATTCTCTACTAATTAATCACGAAGGAACAAATCACAGAATTTTTTTCTCGGACAACTCATTAACTTGCTATGAATACAAAATATCGGACATACTTCCTCCAGCTGCAATGAATTCAGTCAAAACCATCACGAATCGGATCATTATAGAAAAAATAAACGACGCTCAGTTCATACAACAACACCTCAAGCAATTACATACAAAAAGAACACGATTATAACTACAGAAATGAATATCACCGATAACATAGAAATCGACCTCATAACATTCAACGAAAATAAAAGGACTGACCCTCCTCCCCAACAGTATTCCGAAACACAGAAATCGATAATAAATAATTGCCACCAAAATCCATGAAAACTTTACTATAAAATAATACAACCCAACTCACAAGCAACCACCGAACTTAACGTGATATTAGAATCAGCTAAACAAATATTCACCGTTAACTCCAGCAATATTAAAATCGGATTTATACAATTCAAAGCTATAATTGAAAACGCTCAAAATTGCAACGATAAACAAAAACTATATGATAACTATAAAATCGGCCCAACCGCCTAATTAAAATAATTGAATTCGTGAACTCGGTCATAAACAATAAAGCTATTAAAAACCGCCTAAGACGATTATCAAATGCTCTATTCGAATTAGACATACCCAACTACAATAATAACGATCAATTAGAACATAATATACAATAATAAATACCTGTGATCTAGATAAAAACCCACTCAACACACTAATAACATCGCAAAATTTAAATTTAATCCAATGAAATCTTAATACAGAATATATGGCAAAATCACTGGTTAAATAAAAAAAAATAAATTACAAGAAATTAAACAAAACATAAATTCCTGAGCACTACCAAAAACATCTAGTAAAACAGAAATAATAATAATAAGCCGACTGAGAATCGGCCACACCCACCTCACACACGGACACCTCATGAAAAACCAACCACCGAATGCACTTCAAGGAGTTAGCCTCATAGTAAAACATTTGATGACTGAATGCAGATCAAACGAAGAAGAAAGGAAAAAATATAACATATCAACGAACCTATACAAGATAATCGGACTTGACTGTCAAGTGCCAACCAGAAAGCATCTCGTCATTCTTCAAGACCATAAAAATAGGGAAAAACATTTAATAATTAAATAGTTATAGGTCATTATTATAGTAACCAATTGTATCAAATGTATATATATAATGTTTAAATCTACAGAGCTAATGGCCTATGCTGCTAAAGCTATAATGATCAATTAATATATATATACTTTAAAAGTTGCAAGTACTCACGAATAATATTTTTAAAAAACAAAGGCGTAACCATATTACTATAATATTATTCGTCTTAGTTTAAACTTTAAATATTAAATTTCGTTTAAATTTGAACTTAAAATATCTATAAAAAAAACTATATATGAGAAACTAAAAAATTTTCAATCCTTAGCCATAAAAATTAAACATTTCATAAATATTTAATTACAAAATAATTAACAAAATTTTGATATTTTGTCAAAATTTGAATTTTAGATGTTTACAAGAAAAATCGTGCTTATATATTTTTAATATTTTTAAATTGCAATTAGAATAATTTATAAAAAATCCAAGCTATTGACCCAACAACAGTTTTTATCGATGTTTATAAAAAAAAAAATAGAAAATTTCATGATATGCATATATTATACAGCTCAAAAAGATTCAAAATATTTAGAAAATTTTACCGTGTTTAGAAAATGTCTGTATAAACATCGAATAAAATTTCAAGTATCTAGAGTTTTTCGTTTTTTAATTACAATAAAATGAGAAGATTGTTTCATGAAATCGTCACCTAGTTTACAGGTGAATTATCCAATGTCTAACTTCAAATGCTCATTAAAAATTAATTTGATTCTCCGGTACTTTTTTTTTTGTAAAAAGTAGATAAACTTATAAGGAATCTTGTATTAAATTTTTAAATCTTAAAAAAAATCGATTTAACACCTAATAATTGAAGTATAGATGTATCGAATCGTTTAGTATGCCCGATCGTTATACACATGACGACTTAATCAGCGTGAGAACACGTGAGTAATGAGTACGTGGCGTATCATAAGGTTATTGTTTAGGTTGTGACTTAAATAATATTTTATAACGCACGAAACCAGTCTACTGCAGATACTGTAACATTACTACTGTACAGTATACCTTCCTTCCTTAATATAATATAATATTAAGTACCTACATGGCTACATAACTATTCACACTGTTGTACACTTGTACGAGAATAAAGAGTAATATTGAAAGTGATAATTATATAATAGGTACTTGTATAGGAACTATAGTCATAGGCGTGCGCACGGGCAGCTGCCCCTCCTGCGAGCGAGCTGAAGTTTTCTTCCAAATATTGTTTTTAAAAAACATAATATTATAATAATATAATTTTTATATAAAATACTTCCATGACTAATATTAATTGAACTAACTAATAAAATAATAATCAAAATAATATTTAACTATATACTATAAAATATATTTTTTATTACATTCTGCCTCCCCTGCCAGCATGGTCTGCGCACGCTTATGACTATAGTTATCAAACGAATAAGATCTCTAAACCGAGGTATTTTCATTGCATAATAATATTTATATTACGTCCGATGCCGATCCGATTAACTGCGCAATCAACATTGGCGCGATTGCGCAACCGCACCACGCACGTTATCAGTCGTAGTGAATTAAGATAGATAAGATTAGGTAGTCGTTTATTAATTGTACTCTTATCTGTCTAGATGTGGAGGACTATAGACGATAACGCTCGAAGTCGAACAAAGAATTATTTTCCATACTCCCATTAATCGCCCCACCAACGCGACTTTCACTTCCGACCACCAGCGATCAATCTCGCACAATAGTAGTGCACTGGTGCGTTTGCTGCCGAATCCGTGTAGTGGCGTGTAAAGGTTATCACCGTAGACTTCGTGACCTACCACCCCTGGTTTTTACATGCCTCTTAACCGTCTTCAGTGGTATACGGGTATCAACCGCGTTTATCTCTTGTCATTATCGTTGACTGTTGTTGTTATATTAATATTATTATTAACAAGTCGCTGCGTTGTATAATTATTTGAATATTGTATTTTTCCTACTCTCGTGTGAAAGTGTGAAACCGGACCGTGTCACCGCGATCCCGTCCAGTCGTCTGTTGTCCGGGCAGTGCGCTCTCGTCGTTCGTCAGTCGATCACTCAGTCAGTCAGTCAGTCAGCCAGTCGGTCGGTCAGTCAGTCAGTCGGTCAATCGGTCGTCTTCTCAAATCTCAATTCTCGCTGTTATTATTAACGTCATAGATGTGGTCGCGCACTGCAGCTCAGACGACGGCCGTGACAATTAGTGCGGCGGCGGCGGCGGCGGCAGCTGCTATGACCTCCGTTCCTCGGAGGTGCCGAACGTGCGTCGCGACCAGCTGAAACCCGACACCTGCTGCGGTACGATATTTTGCGCGACCGCTGTGCGTGTGCGTATTCCGCGACCGAGTACACGACGTCGGATAGGTAACGAGGATAATATTGGTAAAACAGTATTATAATCGGTCGCAGCGGTGCGGCGCGACACCGTAGCGCGTTCGCGGGTCTCCGCTGTGCACCCGAACGTCGAAGCGAAACACGTATCTCCTGTGGTCTGCGGTCGGAGGTCGGCAAGTGTGTAGGTAAGTGCCCTGCCTCGAATATACTTGCAACAGCAGTAGACCGATGTGGTGTGCCTACTAGTACTGCGTGGGAGCGTGTCCGATCGTACTCCCAAATGACCGTCTGTCCAACGCAGTCGTATAATTTAGTGAGCCTTTATCGGCGGTCCACGTTATCAACGCACGTCTGATTTTTATTAATTTTTGCTCTCGTTACGTTTTGTTCGCAGCACTCCTCTCAACTTAGCCTACCCACAATCAACATGGGCCTCTTGTTTTCAAAAATATGGAGTTACTTCGGCACTGAAGGTAAACGTTTCTAATTGCTGTCGTCACATGACTGTTAGTTTACGTGACTTGTCCGCATCAATAATCTAATGTTTTTGCATCGTTACAGAGCACAAAATCGTCATTATTGGCCTGGACAATGCGGGCAAGACTACCATATTGTATCAGTTCCTAATGAACGAAGTCGTACATACATCACCGACTATTGGCTCAAATGTTGAAGAAGTGATATGGAACAACATACATTTCATAATGTGGGATCTGGGTGGTCAACAGTCTCTGAGAGCCGCTTGGTCCACCTACTATTGTAATACCGAGGTATGCATCAATCCTGCGATAATTTTAATTATAAACCTACTTAGTATTTATAATGTTAACTTTCTATTATAATTAGAATGCCATAATCATGTTTTAAATAAAGTAAAGTAATGCATAGCTTTTGAAAAAATAATAAAATTAATTACAGTTTGATAGGTACCAATCCATTTTAATCAAATGTATGTATTTTAATTAGCCATGTGAATGTAATTCAAAAAATTATTCATAGATATTTGAAAACATTAATCTGTTTGATTTTGATAATATTTTTAGACTATTGTATCATATAAATATTTTAAACATTTACATTTACAGTAAACGAAAAAATGGTTTTATAATGTAATAACATACATTTTTTAAATTTTTATTTATCTTTAGAAAAAAATATTTTTTGTTTTTACATTAGGTAAATTATATTTTTCATTTCTATTTAAGTACAATTCAAATATTTTTCTTTTTACTAAAACATCCATAATTCCATTATTTGGATGCAACCCATATATGTTTTGTTGTGTTGGCTGGAATATATTATATTATAATATACATCAACATAATATGTGATATCATTAGTTATATACCATAGGTAGTGGGTGCAATTTTTTCTGTACATGTAGATGATCTAAGTATTATTTAATAATTGTTTTAACTAATCAATTAATAAATGTCTGATTAAGTACTGATTACCATTTAAATTTAGCCACGCCTTACTCATAAGTAGTTAATAAGGGATCAAAAGTGATAAAACTAATTTATAAAAGTGTGCATTTGACCTTCATTTATTTCATATTCAATTCAGGAAGTGTTGAAAAAAAAACTTGTATTCCTTACTAAATAATATTTAAATTATAATTCAATTTATGTATTGTAGGATAGTATAGTATAGTATGTATTAATATTTTCATATTAAGTAGCATAATAATTACATGTTAACTTCTAGTATTATTTGTAATAAAAGGTAAAATTAAGGTAATTTTTACCACAGATCATATTTTAGAATTTATCAATGGCGCTTAATAAGTTTTTATCTTGTGGTGAAAATTGTATTATTTTTTCTTAACCATCCCATTCAATGAATGCCTATATTAGTTATGAATATAAGAGGATAAGATAAATAAATGATTTACTTAGTATATATGTATTAAGTTAACAGTTTAATTTAACCACCTACCAGATACCTAGTATCCACCTAACCAGGTGGTGCATTACATAAATTATAAAATATCAATATAAATATTGATAAATTAATTTTACAACATAAAAATGATTTGATTTATTTATAAAAATTATCCAGCTAAAATACTTGTACATTTATCAATTGTGTTAGAATTCTATCTGTTTCAAATATGTCATAATAAACAGTAGGTTGTAAATACCTAATAATATTGCTTGTATATGTGTTTCAGTTTGTAATAGTGGTCATTGACTCAACAGATCGCAGTCGTCTGGATTTGAGTCGTGAAGAACTGTACAAGGTGTTAAACAATGAAGAATTATCTTCAGCTGCTGTTCTCGTTTATGCCAATAAACAAGACATGAAAGGTGCATTAACTGCTGCAGATATCAGCAAACATTTAAACCTGACTTCCATTAAGAAACAACAGTGGCATATCCAGGCTTGTTGTGCGTTGACTGGTGAAGGGTAAGTGATTAAATTGATAATTGTAATAAAACTTAGAAAATAATTTTGATACTATGTATCTTTCAGATTATATCAAGGTCTGGAGTGGATATGCAGTCAATTAAAGAATAAATAAACACTTATGTTGTTATTATTGTTTTATATGATAATTTGAAATTTTTTTTTGTAGATAACCAAATGTGTATAAAATTTATTAAACAAAGAAAGAATAAATTATTGTAATATATTTAAAATGTAAATAATATTTTATAGTTAAAATAATTAATAACTATGTTGCATAATTTATTTTATTTATTTTTTTTATAGTTTCTGGTGAGTTGTGTAACTTAAATGCCTGGTTATAATATAACTAAGCTTATAAATAATTGTAAATGAAAATAATTTAAGTTTTTGAATACTTTTCATTTGCAGTTTCAAATTTTTATCACAACACTTATTCTTTTAAAATTTAGATAACATGGTTATATGAGAAACAATGTGTTGTATCACTTTGATTCTTAGATGGAGGTTACAAATTCGAGAACAAACAACCAGAGGAGCAGCCCAGCATCAGTACCAGATAGTTTTTAAAGTTTCCATTTTACTACATCATACAAGAATAACATGGAATTTGAGTTAACAATATTAATGCAATAACGTTGGTAGGTGCCTACAACAGTCAAACTTGACAATTTTGAACTTAAATGTGCAATGTCTTCAGTTTCCAGTGGTTCAAAATATAACAATTTTTAATAATCTTTAATATTTAACATCTTATATTGAATTTATCATTATAATATTCAATCTTCATAATAATAATTGACTAAAATATTACTGAAATTATTACACAAAATGTGATAACATGTATCTAGTAAGAGTTTCACTCTTTAAATACATTACAATATTAGTTTTGATGGAATAACAAATAGTTTGTAGTAGGTACAGTAAAAATGAAGACATTACCTATTTAACAGGTAGCTATATTAATCAAAAATTGATTTGGTTAATTCATTTATATATTAGTACAATGAAATGGAGATAGGGGTTTTACAATTTTCACTTATATATGACAAATTAAATTAAAATTGTCCTGTGTGATATAACGTGCTATTACCATATATCATTACAAATATAATTTTAATTACTTTTATTGGTCACTGATATTATTATTATTACTTTGTCAGTGTACCTAAGATCTAACCTATACCTAATATATTTATTATTTTGTATTCAGTATTTTCATTACAAAATATATTGTAATTAATTGCTTTATGTTAGGTTAGGTTTAACATCTAGCAGATTTTACTACACATGTTTAACTATTAACATTGGAGTATTTTTCTGCTTTTGCCATTTTTTTTCTTTGCTGCTAATTCATCACAATAATATTGTAAAAAAGTAGATGTTTAAAATCTTTAATCAATTTCTAGATATTCCTTTTTATGAAATTGCAATGTGTTATGGCTTTAGCAGTTTGAGGGGGGGAGAAGCTATTTAGTTGTTGTAGAATACTACTTTAGGTGGTTGGAAATATTAAAATTATTCAATAAAACAAGTGGTGCAGTAATTATTGATGTCATTGAGTTAGTTTATTGTTTAGTTGATTGGGTGTTCTTAAAAAAATATTAGTTGATAATATATCTAGAATTTTCTAGAAAGAGAAACTTTTAATTGATCACATCACATATAAATTGATAAACTGTCGGAATTTATCAATTTATCATACATAGTTTATTAATTTAGACTGATTTGAGCAATGAATATATTGATTTCATGTGTTTTCTTTTGCTATAAGCCTGTAAACACTTTATAATAGAAAATATGCTTAGATTTTTGACTTCAATATCTTTTTAGTAGGGTAATGAATCTGATGTTAAGTGGTCAGTAAACAATTTCAAGTACTTTTCTTAATAGGTAATTGAGAAAAACTAAAAAAAAAAATAGAGAAAATCAATTTTTATATTTTGTTGTAAGTAATTACAAAACAAGAACCATGGTCTGTAGACCATAGTTACTTGGTACAATTTTTTTAATATATTTTGATTCTTTTTAAGCTATTTATAAGCATGTGTAATTTATGATTTTTTTTCAATAATTGTCAATAAAAAAGTTATTGTTAGGTTAAATATTTTTAAAACTTTTTTTTTATAATAACCGTGTATAATATTAAATATTTTTTATAATTTATAAATTATATTCAATTTAGAAATTTATAATTACTTTATCTTTAATTTTTTCTTATATATTTAGTCTAAAATAAAACTAGGTATTATGAATTATTTCAGAAATCAGTCAACTGATAAATATCTCATACTCGAGGATAGAGAGCCCCTATGAACCCTATTTACTTTTTTTTTATTCTGTATTAATATTCATTAATTATTTTGATTAAATTTTTCTCTCTATTTTTGAAATGCATTTTCGGTCTCCTTTCTAATCTTGCCTTGCATTGAGGTGTCTTTTTAAGTATGTTCGCCCTGTTTTTGTGCTTATAATTATAAAAATTATGCATATATTCAAATTCTAATTTTTTTGAAATTTTTAAATAGATTTTTTTGTACCACAAGATGATCTTGTGACAATACAAACTTTGTGTACCTACTATAGATCGTATGTCTATGGTAAAATGTTATGTAGACATGGACGAGCTTCGATGGTTTGAAAATTAGTAATTATGAATTACTATTAATCGATCAATATAAATAATTTGTAAAAATGGCCAAAGTTTAATGAATACTATAAGATACATCAACATTTTTAAGAAAACCATCCTCTAAATTATTTGCGGTAAAAAATGAGTTCTCATTTGAAAAATAGAAGTTTGCATCGCTGCCACATGATACCACCACTTAATACCTAGTACAAAAATATCAGGAATTTCCAGCGAACTTAGTTGAATCTTATTGTTATTGAGTTTTTCGAATTTAAAATCAGTAAGAACTAAGAATGAAACTTTGTTTCGGTTAAAACATAGTTACTTCAGCAGTCTTTTAAAAAATAATTTTTAAAAACTATTAAGATGGGTACTAATACTAGTATTCGCATAAAAAAGCATTAAAAATACTTGTATAATAATGAATTTTACTAATACTCAAAATACTTGAATTCAAATATAAGTTTTTTTTTTTAAATTGTAAACTATATGTTTGGCAGTACATTTATTATGTTACTACTTGACGTACATTTTAACGATTTCATAAACTCTATATGTCTGACGATTTAGAGGTATACATATGATTACATATTTTGTTCACATATTTTTCAACTTATATTCATATAGTTAAAAAACAAAACAATAAATAAAAAGTTGTATTACCTATGGAGCTATTTTAAAATTGTTAGAATTTTATTTATTATTTCCGAGGCGTGGTGCATATACAATCCCAAAACAATCAGACTGCGGGCAGCGTGTCGTTTTATATTTTAGGCGTTACGCCACTAATAAAATAATGATAATAACAATTTGTTTTATGCTAACAGTGTACACATACTAACATTCCTATGCTTCGAAAATTTAACAATAAAAAAGAGTATTTCCACTCCATGCAGATGCATCGGACATGTTATGTCTTATGGCTACCGACAAATTTACGATGATTGTAAGTTATTAGTATAATTATGAGAAGTTATGAGCTAAAATTACAAATACTAATAATATCTGCCTGCCGACATCATCGGACAACTATCAACCAATATTGGTTTTATTTATATAATTTATTCGCTTCATGATGTCATGATAATGTCAAATTATCATTAAAAGTTTACGTATACATTTTATTTGAATCCGAAAGTTTTCAGCTCCCCTTCCCAACAATCACTCAAAGTATATGGCATTTAAGTCTACGAATAGGGCCAATGGCTTATATTGAATTACTTACGATTGAATAATAATGTATAAAAATAACATGAAAATATTTTAGTATTATTAGTTAATATTTAATTGGATTATTATCACAATTTCGGTAAGCCAGCATATCTGAAATTTTCAATCCAGCATTCGTTAACGAAGCGTTTGATTTTGAAAAATCCTTTTTCGCCCCAAGAAGTTCCCCATGAATTAGCTAACAACCAGTACGCTTGTCCTCTTTCCAGACCCCATCCGATCATCCGGACCGACAACAGTCCCAAATAATCACCGGTGACGTGATGATAAACACCTGTTGTAAAAATAAAAACTAAATTAATCTAATATTTTAAAGATATACATAATTATAACATACATATGTACCTAATATAAGTATTAGTCATTACTCATTAGGTAGGTACTATTTAGGTAAATACTGTAGCGGGGTTGAGAATGAAATAAATTTCAGGATATCTGTAGAACTTATCTGGATCCCAAAGTAATCATAGGTAAATAAATCGAATTACCATACATTATTTTTTTAACCGAGTTTAATGTATGCTGTTTAAACGAAATATTAAAACACAAGAAAATATTATATTTGTTCAAATAATAATATTGTTAATTACTTAGTACATACTTATGCACCATTAATAGTTGTTAAATAATTACAAAATAATATGGAAAAATAATTTCTTTGTGGAAAAAAAGCCTGAAATGGAGATCTGATTTGGTATAGTAGGTACTAAAGTAGGTACCTACTTATAAGACAGTAATCGAAAACTAATTTTGGGGGGGGGGATAACTCTAGGGTTCAAGTTGAAATAGAGTAATAAAATTTTTAAATAGTAAGTTTCTATTGATCCTCTCCCAATATTTTTCTTTATACCTTATTATCTATACAAATAATTTAACTTAATGATGTTAAAAACTATTTGTAATTCTAGCTAATACATATTTCATATTTATATCTCATTTCTAGTTATTATTTGTTACCAATACCATATTCCTGTGGTCCGTGGTTAAAATAGAATCATAGTTACTCCTGATTATCGTAAAAGGCGATTAAAAGGAGATAGCGGAACGCAGCAGTAACTGCTACTATCGACAACTGACGACCTCCATGCAGTGGATCTAACGGCAATGGAAGGGCTTGGTGATGGCAGCTTTATCTATTTTTCTGATTGAGCTGCAGCAGAGGAGGCTCTGTGTGAACAATACTACTCTAAGGTGATAGCAGCTTGAAGATAACTAATGTACTGGTTCACCGATTACGATGCACAAAGCAAGGGGAAACTAGTTACTGCATTACTAAGTTTTCAAGGATAATGACGTGATAGATACAGTAAAGTTTAATAATTTCGGAGATAAAATAGTACCCTATATGGATCTCCGAGTGGAGACTAACGTTACCAAGCTTTCATCAAAGGAGAAGTTTGATGAGAGGAAAAGAAGAATAGCAACGTGGAATGTAAAATCTTTAAGAATTTGTGATAATTTGGAAAAATTTCAAAATAAAAATGGAACGTCTTAACATAGATATAATAGGAATAAATGAATTGAAGTGGATAGGGAAAGGAGATTTCTGGCCAGGAGATAACAAAAGTATATTCAACGGAAGGTGATCATAGAGTAACCGAGTTTCATAACGAACAGAGAAATAGAAAGAAAAGTAGTTGACGTTGTTTAATACAGTGACTGAATATAGGTAATTGACATTAAACTAGATACAACATCTGTTGATACTTTTACTCTACAAGTACCTATACATGCCAACCTAAACTCATAAAGATGAAGAAATACAAGAAATCTACGAACAGATAAGTAAGATGTTAGAAATGACAAATTAAAAGACAAACTTAATAGTATTAGGAGACTGCAACGCAGTAGTAGGGGATGCAGCGGAACATGGAGTTACAGGTGTGTTTGGTCTAGTAAAAGAAGCAAAAGAGGGTTAAGATTATTTAAGTTATGCAAAGAAAAAAATATATGTACTATGAATACAATGTTCGAACAACTAAAAAGAAATAAATATATATAGACCATGGCGGGAGCAGGATAATATTTTATACCTGATTTGTAAGCGAGAAAATCTTCGTAAACTCGCATTGTGACTACGTATGGGCCGTGTTTCTTTAGGTTTTTTCTCGCTGAACACCCGCTGAACGTAAAAACTTTCTTGGCTGTCATGAACAACAAAATATGTACGATAAACTATGTATGATTATCATCCTAAATCACTGTCTATCAAACCTTTGATGATTTCGTCCATATATTTTCCCCCGTGTCGTGTATTGTAGCAGCTCAAATCGCATTTCGGAGTGGTCCTCGGGTCGCTCCCGCATACGCCGTGTGGCCCGAGCACTGAATTCGGATCTGCGGCCGTCGTGGATGCGTTGCAGGGTTGCACAAGCCACGGTTGACAGCCCTATTAACACAGCGAAGAGAAGGAGAACATTTTAATATAATAATCATATTATGACCGTAACCAGTGCAGGTGGTCCTGATTTAAAATTATTTTAATGAGTAACATACGTATTCCTTACTAAAAAAGAATATGCTAATGATTTTATGCTTTGGTCGATTTTCTAAAATATTATTTAAAAGTTAAAAAAAATTAACTTAATAACATGATTTTTTTAAAATTTGTGCTAAATAGTATTTATTAAAAAAAATGTTATTAAACATTATTTTATACAACATTAAGGTGAGGTAGTGCTTTACTTTACTCATCTCAAAAAAAAAAACCGATACTTTTCGTGGTATCATGTCATAAAGTGACGAATGTTTTTATATGCCACTATTTTGTTTACGAGTGGTGGGGGGGGGGGCTAAAAATTGAATCACAATACACCAAAATCCCAACTATATTTCAAATATAATGTTTCACCGGGGAAACTATATTTGTGAATTCTAAAATAACATACAGGATAAATAATCGTTTTCACGCAGAATTAATGTACATTTATATATAATAAAATAAATATATGGTTACCTCGTTGCTTCCATAGTCGCCACCAGTAACGATTCCTTTTTTTAGTATATATTTCCACGCGGCTGCAGTATATCCTCCGCTGCATCCGTTACCACAGTCTTCACAACAGGAAACTAGTTTTTGTGGCGAATAAAGTGCAGTAATGTTACCCTGGGATGCGATACATATGCGATCGTTCATCGCTGAAGTCACAGAAATCGCCTGAGTGGATTATAGTTTTTTTTTATTATAGAAATTTAAATGTAGTAGTAAGGTTAGGTTAAATCACTGTAAATTACGTATTATCAATATTGATATGGTTATTAACTACCAAATACCGTGAAAGTATAACACTAGTAATTGATTTGTGGATTTGTAGTACAAACAATTAAAATATGTCATAAGAAAGTAAGGAATATGATGTTGGTCGTTCAGGAAAAAAATCTATATGAATATTTTATAATTTAGAATGGTTAAATAAAATGAAAAAAAAAAATGATAAATATGCATTTATAATAAGTACAATACATATTAGAATTAGTCAAAGTATTAGATTTTCATATTATAACCAGATTTAAACAATAAATATTACTTTGATAATTAATAATTTAAAATAATTTAAGATATTCTATTACCTATAATTGTATTAAATTAATGTACAAGCTATGATTGTTAGCAATTTTCTATATAATAATCTTATATTTACCGTTGACCTTTAATTACTTAGTGTAAATAAGTTTATTAAATAATTTATTTTTATATCAAAAGGAAAAATAAATAATGATAATAATACAAGTTAAATTTATTATATTATTAATACGCAGATAGCTGGTAGGTAATATATAATTTATCTTTAATTGGCACTTATACTTTTGGTGATATTTTATGTTTCAAAATGTTGCCTATTTTTTCTTTTTTTTTAGAAACACTTGAAATATTATAATATTTTATCATCGAGTGTATGTTTTCAGATATTCAGATTTTACACATTTCATCGAGTAACCGATTGAGTTATAATCCATATCAAAACCTTAATGGTGATTCGTGGTACAGTTCATGCATATAAATAAAGGTGTGCGTATATTTTGATAAATTCACTCGAGTTCTGTCCATGCAGTAACATATCACAAATTGTATCTCATCAGATCTCACCGTTAATAAAACGAGTACCTAGTTTTCAATTGACATTGATAGTTTTTTGGAGATCTATTCTTCAGGTGGCGAATGGGAAAAATTTCGCCAGAAAAGAAAATCCGCGGTATCAATAAATTGGACGAAACAGAAAATATTGGGTCTAATATAGTTGGTAGTCATATCGCACCATCTATATTATAATAGTTTTCCACAACGATATTATTTTCTCGATAGGTATTATTCACACCTGTCTATGTTCTTGGCGTACATATTATATATTTATATCAATATATAGATAAACAATTATTTGTATACCCAATCGGCCGCACAGTTGCCTTGATTCCAGATGTGCGAGATGGAAACGCAATCGAACCAATGGTATCGAGCATCGAAACTCTCAGGTATTTCGTTCGAGTCGCTTCCGCCGTCTTCACTGTCGTCACAATCGCTGCCCTTGACTGAACCGAAGTCAAAGATCTCGTGGTCCAGACCAACCGCCTCGGGATGGTAAAAAGTTCCCACCAACTTCTTATGGTCGTTCGTATGAAAATTATTTATTCCGGCCTGAAAATAATGTTACGATATCAATTTAATTCATATAATACCTCTGATAAAGCTCGCGTATAGCTTATTTGTTTCGTTCCATCACTCCTACCACATAATATGGCATGCGATTTTAAAATCGGTGACATTTTGCAGTTGTTAATACGTAATTTATTACTTATATGAATTAGTGAATGTCATGAGAACTATTTTGGTAGTTACTCGTGCAGTTTTTTATCATAAAACTGAACGAAATTAGTCCATTTTAAAATCTTTTAGAGTTTTCAATATAATATCATATTGATTTTTTCTATTCTTTTATCTTTGATGAGTTTTTATTGGGAAACAAAAATATTTGTATGAAATCTAGAAAACAGTGTATGATTTCGTATACATATTTGGTTTCATACAACAACTAAAAATGTGCAGAATTTCATTTACAAATTTTTTCGTTAAACTTTCATGATGTGATGATATTCTTACCTGCCATGATACGCTTGCGTTGTTGACGTGTACGATGATGTTATGCAATTTGTTATTAGCTTCACACGTTATCCAAAAGCTGGATACGAGCAGCAAGATGAATCTCATTGTGGTGCGTGTTGTACTACAGTTTTATAATATTTAATATTAGATTGTTAGGTATTTGTTTATAGCTTTGAACCAGTTGAGTTTTGCTATGTGCTTTTATCGACACTCGAGTATAAGGCGTACTGACAATTGGCGTTATCACGAATCTATTGTCTGTCAAAAATGATGGGTTTAAGTCATGTTGTAACCTGTTGAATTGATTTACTCGAAGAACTTCGCGTTTGAGCAAAAAATCGGGTCTATGTCGCGTTTTTTAGATAGCGTTTCTCGAGTTTTCGACAATCGTCGAACTTATGAAAGAATAGTGTCGTACTGAGAGAAAAGCTGTTTACGTACATCAATTATACTTTGAAACTAAAAAATGTTTGTTTAAGGACCGAGTCATTAAATAACTTAATGTACTTGAACGAGTACTCGTTATAATATAATATATATTGTCAAAGTGTATTATTTGTTGTCCATATATTACAAATTATAATATTATATATAATATTAAATTCGTACTTATACTACAGCGTATAGAAAATAGGTACTAATAGAAAATAAATAAATTACTGTAATATCAATTTAAATGTATCATAAAATATACGAGTACTTACTAAATAGTAGTATAGAATGACAGAACTTCTTTGTTCAGAATCGTATTTTGTATGCAATGATTTATCATTAAATTCAAATTAATTATCTAAATTACAATGACGTACTCTATGATAATAAACATACTTGACACATCTCACTGTAGGCATATCAGAATAGTTTTACTTAGAGGTGTAATAATTTAAGGGTTATAAATATTTATTTATTTTTAATTTAAGGCTTATTAATTTTCATTTGAAATTTTTATTTTTTATTATTTTTCTTAACATCATAAATTTTTGAACCATACAATTGGTTTAGATTGTAGCAAGTAAGTGTAACGTTATAAAAATATTCAGATTTAAAAAAAATTATAATAACAAGCTCGTTATAATTATTTTTTTTAAATTTATTACAAAGTTAAATTTTTACTATTTAATTAAAAATTAAACGACTGTACATATGAATACTCAAATTAAAATTATATGTATATGTTAAATAATAAATCATATTATTTATCAATTATAAATTATAAAATATAGTTGTGATTTATGGTCTTATATTAAAACTATAAGTACAATGTAATTTGTAGTAACTACTCATAAAAAGTAGTTATTGTAAAATTGTCAAAATAACCCGAACATTAAATAATAAATAATAGTTAAATCAATAAATGTAGGAAAACGTTTATACATTTAACTACAGTAAAAATACAAAAATTTTTATTAATAGATAAAAATGTACATATTTTATTATCGAGATAAATTAATTTTTATGTATCTCCTATATTGTATTATTTTGTTCTATATCAGCCTAAAATAATATTAAAACTATTGGTAAATGATAATACAAATACACAATTTTAAATATAATTATGTAGGTTAAACATACTATTATAATATACAATATAGTAATAAATTTATTTTATAAGAAATTATAAAATTTATAACTTTTCAAGTTTTCATGATAATTTACATCACTAGTTATATTTTATATTTCCTCCGTTTCTGTCGTATTATTGATATTCAAAAAATATTAACTGTAGAAATTTGAAACATTGCACTATCTATTACTTAAATTTTCATTTTTTATAAACAGTGATTTTTTAAAATATTTATACTAATTTTGGGTTGTTGGTTTAAGTACAACGATGTAATTATATTTTTTAGCATTAAAAAACTATAAACAATTTTATTGAAAAAATTTTAATATAATACTTATTTAAGTACAAAAAAAAAAAAAAGTCTAACACATTTGTTGGTAAACAGTTGGAATTTTAATGCTTGTGTACTTCTCCATCTTCAAAAACGACTTGAAATTGAAGTTACTAATTTTATGTAACGGAATATTACAAGACATCAATATTTTACGTAGAGTGTTTTTGTACTTATTACTAATTTATTGTTGAACATTTGAATTTATGTAATTGGTTTTCTATTCATTGCACTAGTTTATTAAAAAATTATAACGAACCACAAAATGACATCGATTACAAATTATAGCGATATAAGTACCTATATAGTTATTTTAAACATAAATGATTGTCGATTGACAACAATATTGTCTACTAAAGGATAAGTTTTGATCTTAACGACATAAACGATATGGCCGCGTTAATACGCCATATATAAATATTTTAACTATCTAGTGGTTAGTACCTACTACTATAAATATTTGTACACAGCTAGGCTTAGATACATTTTTTATGTAATATATCAAGTTAAATATACTTAAAATGTTACGATCATTAAACAAACAGTTAAAATTGCACTAAAATAAAAAAAAATTGCATTATTTTATTGCAATAAAAAAAACAACTAAACATAGTAGAAAAATGAAACACATTTTAAGTTTACTAAGAAATGAATATAAGCATCTACAAAAAAGATGGCATTTCACTGCCGTCATATCCATCACAAGTCATCATTATTAAATGCACATATTATACCAATACTGTTATAAAAAGCAAACTATGTCGTGTCCAAAATTGTCGACGTTTTTGTTTGCTTACATATTCAACTTTTACTGTATACTTGCATATGATCGTGACCAAGACTCAAGTGTACCCATTTTACAATATATTTTTATGAATAAGCATTGCAGTAGATTACGGATCTGTCGTTTCTGCAGTTTCAGTAATGTGTCAATATTTATTTAAGTATATTAGTAGGTATGCATAATATAGTTATAGTATATAGTTTTATCTCCATTTTTTTATATTCGGTTGGGATCGATAAATTTATTGGTTTAATTATTAATAGAAATTATTATAATTACTATGTAATTATTAATATAATTTCACAGTTACTATTATTATATAATATCTATAATCTTTCTCTCTCTCTTTCTATATATATATATATTAATATGTACGAATCCTAATATAAGAATTTTGACTTGTTTTATTTTTAACATACCAATCGTTCTAACGATGTGATCTGCCAAGGATTCTAAAAACAAATTTGAATTTTTCGGGAGGTTTACTTAAGATTCACGTTTTTATCTTTTTAGATCATACCAAGTCCAAAGTGATTCGAAAAATCAAAACTTGGCATATTCATTTTTTTTTAGAAACTTTATCGTTTCTTGGAAATATAAGATATTATAACACTTTAATTAAACACTTATTTCACATTATAATAGACATATATAAATATAAAATCTCCGCTTACAATACCCTTAAATGAGAAAATTAATTTTTACGGTTTTATATTTTTTATGTTTATTTAATATAATATAATATAACAATGGCATTCTTTGATGCAGAATAGAAGAAAAAAAGTTGGGCAATTATTGCACCCGGTCGACTGACGTTTAAGTCAAAACGGTAATCCGGCATACATATATTCTTCTATATAACATTCGTTGGCGCCTCGTAGCATTTTGACAAACCCGCTGTCGCCCCAGTACGTATTGAACGAGTTGACTGCCAACCAGTACGGCGTGCCGTTCTCTTCTCCCCAGCCAATGATTTTAACAACTTGAGTGGTAACGTATTTTCCCGATTGGTATGCGTACACTCCTTAAACAGACGAAAACGGCCAGTTTTGAAGTAGATTATTAAAAATAATAATGATTGTTAAAAAAAGTTATAGGTTGACACGTATATCCGACGGGCCATGGCGTAGTGGAATGGGCACGTCTGCAGTTGCCACCTGCCACTGGTGTTTATAGCCATTCAGTAGCGGGTTGCTTGTTCTCGGACGGGATACTATCTGAGAACATTTTAGTAGCCCGAACGCCATGTACCACATTTTTATATACGAAGAGATTAAGTTTTTGAATAATGGTCGTTGTAGTAAATAAATAGACTAACTCTAAAAATCTGAAATCTCAAAACAAAATAAAAAAAAAAAAATTACCCGATTGATAGTTGACAAAGTCTTGGTGCATATAAAACGATGCCGTTATTGGACCGTTTTCGTAAATTTCTTTCATCGCCTTATATCCTGGGACACGATAATACGTTCCTGTACAATGTAATGTATGTTATAATATACTTATTCTAATAAAATAATTAAATGTCATAACACTCATAAGGCCATAACTAATAAGTGATAAGTCAAAATGTATAATTCAATTAAATGTCAATAATTTTGCATCATACACTTTTCCTAAATAAATTCGCAATTGAATACGTAGGTACTCTAAATAATATTAAATTACAATAATTACAATAAGTTATTATTTATTTCACATTCTTCTATATTTAGATTCTAACTGCTGGATTTAGTGCAGGAAATTTAGATAGGCAGCGATAATTGGATTTATAATAATATGTCATTTTTTTTTACAAAACTTTTTGAGGCAGTAAAAATTTTATATTATCATGTGAATATTTTTATTGGAAATTTTATATAGATGGTACTTTGTTGTGTTAATATTTTTAATTTCAAGAAAATTACCATGAACGCATATACAATACTGTAAATAGGTAATAAACTAATAAACACCGGCTTTTAACAAAATATAAATCATTTTTTGGCAAGCCGAGTTCCGTTGAGAATGTTTTTAAATGTGACATTTATTACGATAAAATTGAAATAATTTATTAACCCATTTTACTTGGATACATTGAGATAGAGGTCAACATATCACATATGTCATATGTAATATATTATACTCATATATGTACCACAGCATTTTATTTTCAAAATCTAATTTAAATGTTAAATATATAATGATATTCTGTACACACTATAATAATTGGTATGTAAACATTGTGTACCTTGATGATTGTCTTTCACGTATCTCGTCTTATAGTTGGGATTATAACATTTAACCTTGCACTCTGGTGTGAATAATGTTTTATTCGAGCATGGGTTTTCGACTGCACTTTCCGTATGCTGGCATGGTTCAATCGTATACGGTTGACATCCCTATAAGAAAACAAAACACATACCTACTGTGTACAACAGTAAACAAAGATACTTACTGTTGATATCAAAATAATATTACTGTATTGGGCATGTGCTTGTTAATACTAAAATAATACGTTTTCTAAAAAAATTGTCTAAAATGCGTGCTATTGATATAATGGACTATAAAATTACTTTTATATATAACAAATAGTATACTTTACTAAATATTTCTATACATTTTTACTTATTAAATAATTTAATGTATTATTTAATTCAAAATAAAATTAAAATGTTTGAGTTGCTACTGTCGGATCTATTGTATAAAAAAGCGAAAGCAAAGAAATGTTAATTAAATTTTATTTTTTGAATATGACTATTATTAATGAATTATATATTATTTATAAATTATATTATATGTTGATTAATAAATATTATTTAATTGTATCTAGCAGGGACGGATTGAGATATTTTAGCCAAGTTTTAGTGGCCCAAATAAGACATATTGACACCAGAACAAAATCGATGATGAGATAACGGTCCTTCGTGCTAAACACTATCACACGCTCCCTTCTCTAATACGGCCCACACAGTATATTATAATAAATGCTTATACCTCGTCCGAACCGTATTCACCTCCGGACACCAGCCCATGTCTTCTGTAGAAGTCCCAAGATTCAAAATGTTGACCGCCATTGCAGCCATCTCCGCACAGGTAGCAGCAGGACAATATTTGCTGTGCCGAAAGTTTTGGTCTTGCCGTTCCATTTGAATGGATGCAGATCCGGTCGCTTATGGCTGATGCCACGGAAATAGCGTAGCTCGACTTGCAGTTACCCTGGTCGTATACCTGACCGATGGACGGACACATGTACCATTTTGCTCTTGCGTCGAAGCTTTTTGGCAGGTTTAATGGATCCCAAAAGCCGCTGTTCTACAGATAGAATATTATTTCCAAATGTTAATTTGACGTCACTGTTAGAATTGATAGATAAAACAGTCACAAATCAACTAAGTTATATTTTTACCAGTTTTACATTTATTTAACTCATAATACGCTGAGTCTGAGAGAGCTGGTGAACACAAATTTTATTTAAGTTAGCGAATTAAAACAGTTGAGTGATTATTGTAAATTTAAATACTTATTATGTTAAAGAGAATTATTTTTAAATGCCACGATTTATCCCCCACCTCTCTTTATCCCCGTGAACGTCACTGCTCATGCAACATATACGTTAGTACCTTCAAACACTTCAACAAAGTATGGCATTGAGAAAAATAAATAAAATTATTTACTTCAGATAATACTCGAAATATAAAATTTATCTGTTACAACAAAATTTCGAGTTGTTGAGCAATGTTAATTTTATGCGTATTTTTAGATAACGCAATTTAGATTATAATATTGAATGTTATGCTAACTTCGAAAAACCACATATTTTTCTATTTGAAACTTGAGTTGTCAACAATTTCAAATTATCAAGGTTTGAGTTACCTTGACTCACCTGTATAGTGCATATTATTTATTTTTAGACATACCTCTGAAAGAGTTTTCATGGAGCCAGCTGGTGCATTTACATTGTCTAAAAAATCGTTTCTGTCGTTTAAAGATACGCACCGTCCGCTGAGAACGCTTATGTACAGCAGCAATTCCAACACGTTGACAACAGACATCTTGTTGTGGGTAAAATCAAAACGAGAATGTACTCGTGGTTATGATTTTGAAAGGTACTTCATATTGTCGATAAACAATTCTGACTTCTGAAGCGCCAACTTATTTAAATACTAACAAAGGCACTTGATAAAATTAGATAGACATTGTGATATCTTTTTAGATAATTATAATTGAACTATTAATTAAAATATTATAATATATTGTGTATAATGATTATAAAAATAAATCACAGTTGTACGGTGTTTTTTTCATGTTATACACAAGTCTGAAGTTATTGTTAAATTATTTTTTTTTAAATGTATGATATTTTTTAAAAATAATTTCAGCTAATTTACTTAAATTCATATTAATTGTTATATGGCCTTGATGAGTTTATTATTAAATATAATTGTGTATATATGTATTTTTAGTTAGGCTTTTTTAAAATTCTGTACATATTTTATTTATTTCAAAAATTGAAATAATAATATAGATATATATTTTGAAATATCAACTGTATGGACATTTTCTGTAATCAGGTCTATTTAACCTTCAGGAAATTACTGTTATTACTAATATTTATAGATAACTTTACAATTATTATGATGAAAAAATCAATGCAATTTAGTATTAAATACCAATAGCGTAGTAAATGCTTAGATCGTAATGTATAGTATTATATTATATATGGTCTTTACCTAATTCCTAAGCGTAGGAATTTAAAATTTCATAAAATTTTATTTCATTGATATGAAAAAAAAGTAATAATAAATTGTTCATTTTATCTAAAAAATTATAGATAAAACCTTACAGTAAGAGAACATTTTTAAAAAGTTGGTTAATTTTATCAAATAGTTATAAATAATAGTCAATAGGAATCCATAAAAATGATAACCGATAATAATTAAATTTAATACCATTTATACCTAATTTATAAGATCCAAAGAGTTTTATAAGTTATTTTATCAAAATAAAAATATTAAAACTAATTAGATTGACCACAAAAATCTAAATATTAAGAAAAAAATAATGAAAACATGCATTATATGGTCTAACTCGTTAAATATGCAAAAATATGATTTCGTATTTCAATTATAAATAAGACGAAACAAATTTTGGCCGAATACATTTTTTTATAATACGGTGTAGCAAAAAAAAAAAAAAAACATGCAAATGCATTAAAGTCACAGGCCTGTTTATAATCATTAACATATCGAGTAATTCGTAATTCTTGGTTGATAAGTAATTTATTATTGATGTTTTCTACGTGTAATCAATAATCATTTTTAATCATATATAATCGAATACGGGCGCCATGCAGTGCCGAATAGGTTAAGAGTTTTAAAACATTTACTAGCATTGTACTAACATTTGGCCTACCAAAATCCATTAAAATGGTTAGAGCAATTAAATTTAATACTTAATCTACTTAATTATAACCCGATCCACCAAATTAAACTCGGTAACTCGCTGGTTCTATCCAAGCCTGGCTCCGTTTCTCCGGCACCCCCACATTTTGAAAGCTAGGTTACTCGGATAGGGGTTGAGCACAAATGAAGTATAAAATAAAAATAAAATATCTAGATAGATACGTATAGATAACTAGTATTATATCTAGATGAGGATAAATATAAATGAGTTAAAAATTATCTACAGCTAAGATAAAAAATAATTAAATTTTATCTAGATATTTCCTAAAACTGAGTTTAATAATTATTAATATATGCGTTAGAGTTTTCAAATATTTCACATAATATAAAGTTCATTATTGTATAACTCACTCTAATATCGAATAAAAGACGAAAAATTAAAAAGTGTTTTAGTAGGTGTGTATACAAAACTTATTTATTTTAGAAAAGTGTCCTTAACCAATCTCATAGGTATAGGTGGTGATAGTCATCTAATCTATAACCATTCACATTGTATTCGTGTTCATAATGTAAACTTTACATATTATTCACTTGGGCCTTATGTGACATTATAGTAATAGGTAGGTATCACTTGAAGGTTATTTGCTAGTTTGCTACTATTAGTCGATTTTGACGTTTAAAACTCTTATTGTTGTACTAAAAAATTAAATATTAAAAATAAAACACCAATTTTTTATTACACATCCGAATAAAATAATGTACGGTACCTGTTTCGAGGGAAAATGGGAAATACTATAGATATTGTACTTTTGTTCGTATAATTCCTGGCGATGTGCGTACCTACCTACATTATGCAAACGGTGGCATGAAACCAATGGTGTATTTCTGCCACCTGTATGATGTGGGGTTTTGTTGTGACGATTTTCGGATTGTTTATTTTCTATTGATATTCATTAATATGTCTGTAAATATTTACATATAGTACGGAGTGTTAATTTTTGTCCAAACGCATCTGTTGGAAATGTTAGATCTGTCTACAATGACGTCTGTGGTTCGACTGTATATCCGTTTTTTTAGCGCATCCGTTAATAATCATATTGTTGTTAAGCATAAAAAAGACGACCATGAACAATTAACGACTTTGAAGATCTCGTTCACAGAGTCAACGACGTCTCATTGAAGCTGTATACAATATACTTCTTCCGTTGGATGTCGACTATCTTGATCGCGGAACTCATACAGATAAAGGCGTTTCACTATCACAGTATCGCACGGAATTACAATTTTTTTCGATTTTTTACATTGTTCAATTCATCATCTCCAACGTTTAGATAGTCACACTAGTTTTGATGTACATTTTTCTCATCTCGTTGGTCTCCCACGGTAGACGAGAAATCAACAACGATATAATCTCGATCAGAGAACGCACAGTCTCAAATGGAAAGAGTTCCAAAACGCGGGAATAGTTCTAATAAACTCCGTGTTTGGAAAGACAATCATTATTTTTATAATGTTCACCATCATGAATTTAGCCTTTTTCTGTTTTATGATGCATTTAAGTTGGAGACATAATCTTGCTGATGAAATTGTTGTATATTTCATAATCTTGTTTAATCGGGCGGCTTGATGTTTCAACTTTTCCGAACAGGCCATAGCTGTAAGATAGAAGTAAACAAATAGTTAAAATAACTTTTAAGGTTGTAATTGTTCAATAGATTCAATGCCAACATTTTAACGTAAATATTTTTGAAGTTAAAACTTCGTATTTATCTTTTGAACACTTTGTGTGTGTCCAAAATAATTTTGCATAATGATTTACTAAAAATATTTTAGATACAATAGATTTTTATTTATTTTTTAATTCTGAGCTCATGACTAGATTATTAATAACTATAATAACTAGTTAATTCACAAATAATTTGTTTTTTTTTCAATAATATGTTTTAATTTTTTATTTTTAAGAAACCGATGAAAAGACATAAATGATTTTAAATAGCACTGATAAAACTACAGTATCAGATTATAAAGATGTATAATTAATTTACTTAAATTAAACAATATTGTAATAACTAATCAGTTTAAATTTACCTCTTTGTACATGCTGCATATTGATTTCAGTTTTATACCATGTAATATTTTTGATCTTACGTACAGAAATTTAGTAACTGTAAATAGTTGATTGAGTTGTATTAGGAAAATGAAAATAAAAATTATTTTTTTTTATTTTTTCCAGATATTTACCATAATTGCAGCTCACTCGATTATTTAAATTCAAATGAGACTAAACTAATTATTTCTGATGAATCCAATTAAAATATACATAGATTAATATTTGTGCAATTGTAGAAACATAATATAATAATTAATTATACGTATTTTTTTGTAATCAACTATACAGTCAAATATACTTAAATATCATATGCTTTAGATTCTGAGCGGAACGAAAAATGCGTTCATTTTTTATAATGCTATGTGTTTTTTAAATATTTTTTTTGTGTTTATTATCAACTTTTGTTTCCGTAAAATTGCTTTGATTTTTTATTTCAGCATCTTTTCTGGTAGGCAAGTGAATCTAATTAGTACTATCTTATTGGAAGGTGAAGGTCAAAATTAAAAAAAGTTTCAAGTAGTTTTAAATTTGTTTTAAAAATAGTTGATTAAAATTTTATATATATGAATACGTAGAAATTTAGAATATAATATAGTTGGAACTTAGAAGTTATACAATTTTCTTTCAATATTGATCCGTGGTATTAAAGCTCAAACGTACATTGTGTTTAAATTAAAACAAAATTTTCTTCATTTATTTATTTGATTATTTTTGGAATATTTTGTTCTTGACAACCTTGAATAAAAACATTGAATGAATTGAAAATGTTCTTATAAAATAAATGTTTGTAAATTGTAAACAAATTGAAGTTAATACTCAATTTTTTGATGAGCAGTTTAAAAGTTAATGTAGTTTAAAGGAGATATCAATTTGCCGGGAAGTAGCTATATAATTTTAAAATGTTACTTTATTTACTTACCTATTAAATTAATATTTTGGTTGACATATTTTTTTCATGTTTTCATAGAATCTCGGAAAAAAATCGCGAGAAAAAAAGTACATAGAAAAAAAGGTCGATTTGATTTGGTGTTATAAAACCTACAGGTAATAGAAGGTAAGGTAGATAGCAAATTAATCTGTTTTATAAGATAAAATATGAAATATGTAATACATATAATATATAAAATCGATGGTGCAGTAACGCATAAGAAACCCCGCCGTTGTCCAATCCGCAGTTATTCATTTCGAAATGGAAGTAGTGATTTTGAAACTGGACAAAAAATAATTTTTAATGGTTTTACATACACAATTAATCATGATATGTCAACCAAGTATCCACTGGAAATGCTCTCAAAAATGTCTTAACAATGCCCGAATATTTTAATCACATAAAAATGTAAATAATAATAAATAAATTATAATAAAGAGTTTATTTGTTGTAGATTTCACTAACTTTATATTAACAAATTATTAATTTTAAATTATGTTACTATTATTATATCATTAACTATTTATATTATTATTATATCAAGACTTTTTTTTTATGAAAAAAAAAAAAAAAATTAAATTCGACTCCTATTCCGTTTAGTAATTATGTGATCGGACTTTTTTACGACTCCCGTTTTTATACTACAAAAGATATTTCAACAATAAATGGATGTACCTATTTATATTAAATAATTCAATATAGTTAACAATTTATATAGTTAGATACAGGCACGAATTCAGAAGAAAGTTCTGGAAGGGGGGGGACAACAACACAAATACAATATACCTATGTCACCGGCAATATGGATAATTCAGATATTTTGAAAAATACTTAGGCATTATGTATACTGCTGACCCATTTTAGGCAATGTAAATAAAATATATGATTTTCAATATTATTTTATATATAACCTAGGTATTTTTAAAATACCTTGGCGTTATGTAAAATACCAATTTTTTTTTAGGCAAAGTAAAAAACAATTTATCATAATACGTTATAATATTATATTAAGATTCTTATAATTATTATATATTATTACTCCTATTACAAAATGTAATTTTTATGTATAGGTATTACTATATTATTGATATTATTGTTATATTAAATACTATTATTTGTACATTTTACTTCAACTACTAGCTGTTTATTACAACACGATATAGAAAATGGCATTTTGAAATGCATAAAACATTATTTTTTAGGCAAATGCACTTTTTATTTTGACACTTGTTCTTACAAACACATTTTAAAAATCCTTGGCCAGTTTCTGTCGACTGTTCCTTTGCGACTGTAACGCCACTTCTGTCTCTGTTGGAACCTCGTAAATTAGTAGTAGCTTTTTCTGATATACTGTGAACTGAATTTTTGGCGTATAACTGTTTCAGAACTCAATCCCGATTTCCTAATCAATGAAAACCATCATTTATCACCTGAAAAAAATAAAATGTCTTACTTATTAATATTAAACACATCATTTTTAAACTTATTTATTATATCTAAAACAATTGCTAGTATACTTCGTGCGTCTAAACGGCCTTTATCTACCTCAGGAACTAGAACACGTACAGTTGAATGAGCTGCCACCGAAAATAGCTTCTTATTCGACCACGCTATCATTTTTTTTAATTGATTTTCAAAATTTTCCTTGGTTTTAGTTCACATGACATTGGTATTTTCGTTATTTAATTTGATAGTTGCCCGGATAGTTTTTCTGTATCTGATACTTCATTTTCGACATTTGAATTAATTTCTGGTGGTTATTCTGTGATTAATTCAGCTAACTGTTCTTCATTTTCTATCGTACTCATAACATTGTGTAATAAATTTGAAGGGTTTAGACCAATTTTAATTTTGCAGCTAAATAAAGCTTCATATGGAGACATTCTAATACCAGAATGATAAGTTTTGTTTTTCATAAGCTAAATGAATCGAAGTCCTTGGCTCTAGTGTCGGTTTTTTTCATCTTGCATCGAAGTTGTTAACATATTCTGAATATCCTGATTAGCACGTTCTATACTACCTTGAGATTGGTTTTGTCTCGGTTTGCCATGTATTATTTTTAATTTGGGCCACATGTTTCTTAAATTAGATATTATTTGGTTTGAAAACTTTCGTCCATTATTCGATTGTAAAATAGTAGAAGCTCCAAGCAACGTGAAAATATTTATAATGTTATAAGCTACCTCTTCAGCTCGCTTAAATTCGAGGGGTTTGAGAACAACAAATTTTGTGAGGTGATCCTGGTACACCATAATGAATTTAAATTTCCTATCAGGATGAGATTGGAAATCTGTCAAATCAACTTGGCATCGGGAATTAAAGTCAGAAGATATTATTGGTTTAACTACTACTACTTTTGCGAGCCTTTTTGTTTTTGTTGACATGGTTTACAAAAATTCAAAAATCCCTCTATGTCATTACATGTTATATTTTTATATTTATTACCAAGTTCCTTGATTATTTGATCACGCCTACCATGTTCTATTGACACGTGTGTGGTTTGCAATATATCAAAGAACTCACTGTTGGACACATAATACAGCACAACATTGTTATCTTTTACAGGAAATATAAGTTTCGTTTTTTACTTGTACAACCAGCACATCAATCCTACAACAATAAAAATGGATTAATAAAAATAAATCTAAATAAAAAAGGTAGGCAAGTGGGTGTCGCAAATTTTTGATTTTTTAGTATTTTGTCAAAGTTTAAACTAAATGCTTATAAAAAAAATTGAAGAAAATACTTCAAGTTGAAAATCGAAGCATTATTTCGAGTACTTATCGTGTAAAAATACACATAATTTTAAAGTCAATACATTCATCATTCTGCTCAGAATATATGAATTTCTTACCTTTTAATTAAACGGAAGTCTTTAGGTTGTTTTTTCTTACGTCCAGCTTTAAGTTCTAAAATAATTTCTATCAACTCATTATATTTTTCATCAGATGAAAAACTAGTATTTTTAGCCACATTTTTATGATTTGTATGTAGTTCGTCACAAAACTTTGACTTCATATTAATCGTATCCATAGTAATGCCACACAGCGACGAGACACGAAAATGATGTTAATGTAATAAAATTATACGTACGTCAATATAGTTCCTCAGAATTATTATTATAGTACAGGGATGGAAAATCCATGGAACGCGTGCCTGAGATGGTACGCGAAAAGATTTTGTGGGCACGCGAAAATTTTTACTTGAGCTTGTAGATTTTCAGTCGAGTACCATATGGAAAGAAAAATTTGTTATACTGTGAAATGAATTAGAACAAATTCAGCGTGATAGGGTGATAGGCAAATTGGTCGTAGATATAGGGTACAAGATTTTGAAAGTGTGGAATGAAATTCTAAAAGATTATTCCACTTTAAAATAGTAGCATTAGCTGTTTTGTCTATTTTTTCTTCAACTTATTCACGCGAGTCACTATTTTCAGAAATGAATTTTATAAAATCTGATTTAAGAAACCGACTAACTGATGAATGCAGTGCCGCATGTACTTTATTAAAAGTAACTAATTATAAACCAAATATCAATGAATTGGCATCAAGTGTTCAACAACAAAAATCACATCAAAATAAATAATTAACAAAGCAATATTATTACAATTATTATTATTTATTATTATTATGTACCTAAGCTAACCTTTTTATACATTAATTATATAATCGAATTATAATATAACAAAATATAATTTTTTTCACGGCACGCTCTAAAAAAAAAAAAGGTAATTTTGGGCACGCAGGTGTCAAAAGGTTTGCCATCCCTGTTATAGTAGAATAAGAATCTTAACCTTTATTGCATCAAATCGTGCACACACACACGGTACGTGCATTTACAATAAACGATAAGTAAAGTCATTGGTAATAGGCGATTTATGTATATTTCCGAGTGATTTTTGGCATTGTATATAATGCCTAGGTATTTTGCAAAGTACCGGATTATCCATATTGCTGGTAACACCTACATTAATTATAAATACAGTATTTAAAAATAATGTATAAATATTTTCATCTATATATCGTGAATGCATTCCACTGTGGTGGATGCATTGTATAATTTATACAATCGGTTCACCCCGCACTCCTCTCAACCATCAGTAATTAATTCTGAATTATTCTGTACCGTTTACTTTTTACAACCTCACAATAATTGTTTGACTTACTTCATTCTTATATAAAATACCATTTATAATTCTGAAGGGTCACTAAATATTTATTTTAGTATTATTTATAATGAAATTAATACAATATAGTTTGTTAAAAAATAAAACATATTGTTATGTAGGCATGCATTTTAAATTCTAATACATTTTATCATTTGCTCATTTCTAGTATGCTATTTCATAAATGAGAACTATTACGTTCATGTTAGATTACTGGTCTCCCGCTTATAAAATAATCTTCAAACAAACATTCATTGAAACCACGACGAATTTTAAAAAATCCTTTGTCTCCCCAAGAAGTACCCCATGAATTGGCAGCCAACCAATATTGAACGCCTCTGTTTACACCCCATCCAATGACCTTAACCGTAATCTGCCCAAGTAGTTTTCCAGTTACATGTTGATAAACTCCTGAATATAAAAATTAAAATTCAGTAATTAGATATTTTTTGTGAGATTCATTTTTATTTTATATTATACCTGACTTGTATGTTAAAAAATCTTCATAAACACGCATTATAGCAGTTACAGGCCCGTGTTTTTTCAATTCATTCCTGACCATTCCCGGACAGTTCCAACCAATTCGTATTCCTAATATAAATAGAAATATTTAAATAAAAAAATCAATTAGGATATTAATAAAAAATAATAACCATTATTACACAATTTCATAGAGCTAATTTCATTAACCTACCTTTTGAAATGTCTTTTAAGAAGGGTTTTGTATAGTTTGGGTTGTAGCAATTTAAATTGCATTTTGGTGTTTCTGATTTATATTTCCCGCACATATATGATGGACTTCTTTTGTCCAAAACCGTATGATTACATGGTGGTATCAACCATGGTTGACAGCCCTATATACATATTTTTATTATTTTTATTTAGTGGTTTAAAATTTAAATCTATAAATTATGATTTATATTTTAATAATAAAGGAGGTAGCAAAAACATATTGGTCCCTTAAAAAATTATTAAATGCGTGAAACTTTAAAATTATATATTTTGTTAAAATTTCTTAAAGAAAAATGGAAATAAGGAACTTTAAGATATAATATATCATTCAAATATCAAGGTTACATGTTGTGTGAAAATAATTGTCAATTCAATAAATATATGTAACCACGTCATAAATTTATTTCGTGTATTTAATATCGAATAAGATAAATTTAAATTACTTCATTGCTACCGTAATCACCACCTGTGACCAACCCTCGTTTCGTCCAGTAGTCCCACGCGGCTCCAGAATAGCCGCCATTGCATCCGTCGCCACAATCATTACAACAAGACAAAACTTTTTGTGGAGAATAAAATACTGTTATATTTTTTTTCGATTTTATACATACGCGGTCGTTAATGGCCGAAGTGACGGAAATCGCCTGAACACATCCATAATTCATCATTCAGACGTATTGATAATACATTTACGACGTAATTAAATAAACCAAATACACACCCAGTCGGCCGCACAGTTTCCCTGGTTCCATATGTGAGAAATAGATACGCATTCAAACCATTTATTTCTGGCGTCGAAGGTTTCTGGCATATCATTTGATCCATCCGTATCGTAATTATTGTCATTATGATCGATAGTATCGATCAATTTACCATTTTTTTGAAAGCCCCAAGTTCCAACTATGTTTTTGTAATCAGACGTACTGAGTTGGTTGATTCCGGCCTACACATAAAAATTGTGTTAGTTGATTCAAGCTGATTAAGTCCAGCCTATACCCGTAAAAAATTATATATATATTAGTCAGTACAAACTCTGTGGATATTAATATTATGACTAGTGCTCTGGTGTTCACAAAATTCATGAAATATAAAATTGTGACATTTTAATAATTTTATTTTTCAAATAAGTTTATTTCACTATAATTATATAGGTTAAATCTCGTACATTATAAAAACTTATATTGGTTGTCTACGATTATAATGAATGTAATAATACCTTTATTTGGTATAAATAGAAAGTGGCTCGATGATACAATAACGGATAATTTGATAGAAAATGACACTTGCAGAATATACAATAATTTTAAATTAGGATTATTTCGATTTCAAAGAATTATCTTCCTTGTCAACGAGTTGAATGTACCTAATTTAAGCGCAAATCTAAACTGTATGTTTGCATACACTTCAGAAGTAATACTACGCAAGTAAGCGTTACATTATTTTTTATTAATTTGAAATCAATGAGAAATCATTGCATTTTGAAAACCATTTTGAATGAAGTGCTTAATTAATTGATAAATGATAATTGAATTATACATTTTTATGTGACTCTGTAAATAATAAATATGGTAACCTTAATATTAGTAACTTTGCATTAATTTTTAAATTGAGACTCTTATAGTGGCCGATTCTATAAATTATTTTAGTATAAATATAAAAATAAATAAAATAAATTAATATTGTACAATAAAATAAATGTAAAAAGTAATCTCATTTACGCAGTTGTCTACATAATGAACATTTTATCATATTTACATAGTTAAACGCAAAAATATTTAGAAAATTATTTTAATTTAAGCTTGTAATAATTGGAAAACATAAATTTAAAATCATTTTTAATATTAAAATTTAAAACCACTAAATAATCTAAAGCATATTTTTTGGATGAATTTATCGGTTAGTTCTGCAGGTTTCACGATAATCTTTTTTTTTTTTATTAAGATTAATAAATTCAATATTTTTTTTAAAACGGACGAGTCATATATTTTAAGGTACATAGACAACAATTACAAAGTTTGTTAAAAATACCTATTTGTAGTAATTTGTATGTTCTTCAAAATAATACAGTTTGTGATAAAAATTATATGATTACCAACTTAGGTGTATGAAATAATTATTATTATATTGAATAAACGTGAACTCGTTAAATACAACTTTATATTTATAGTTGTATATTATTTATTTTAATTTATAAATAATTGTATAATTATTGAACTTACTTCCCATGGTACATTAGCACGGTTTACGTGTTCGACGATGTGTTGTAGTTTAAAATTTGCATTACACGACCACCAAATGTTACAAAATAATAGTAATAATAAGATCATATTATATCTAAACATGATGATTGAAATTGGAAATTTGTATTGTAAATGAATACTAAAAAATAATTTATAGATATTTATTGTTTAATGATGACTAATATTGTAATCGTTTAAAATAACACTTAATTTTAAGTGTTATGTATACGTTTTTAAAGCAGATTTATGTATTTATATAGTTACTTATTAAAAATTAAAATGGCATTGTATACTTATAGTATAGGCATTGTTTACGAGTAAATTGTATTTTGTTCAATTGTGTAAATAGATTACTTTTTATATGTATATATATAAAGTTAATTAGATAAAATATTATCTGATACTTCAAAATAAAATATGTATTACCTACGCGATAATATACTTTATGATAATTTTTTATAAGAGTAACTGCTTACATTATGGACATTGATTAACATTTTGTATTACTTGTCATTAAGTAGGCCATTGTAATAAATTTGTTAAATTTAAATTTAATGATAAATCATTATACTTAATGTACGATTGAAAACGATTCCTAGCGTAGATTGGTATGTCGGCCTATATTTCTAAGAATATTTTATTTTATATTTAAATTGCAATTATTAATATGATAGGTTGAACTAATTTTTGACAAAAACATATCGTATAGGTATATTATACAATAAATATTATAATATTGTTTTATGTTGATATATTATGTTACTCGCTATTATTATTATAATTCAATACCGACATACCGTAAAACAGTATGGATATTATGTTCGTGGTATAAATAGCTTAAAACTAATATAAATATCTTAAAATACTGTGTTATGTGTGACTATATTAAAAAATAATATAAGTAGTGGCTAGTAACAAAAATCTTCAAGTACTTACCTTCTACGTAAGAATAATATTTTTTAAATAACAAAATATCTAAAATTATGTATTTTGTTTGAGTATTCAATTTTGTCAAAATTTGAACTTGAAATGCGATTTTTACCACTTTAAAAGGTGATGAAAAACACACAAACAATTAAAAACCACATCATTGTAGAACTAATATGCTCTATTTAAAATATAATAGATTTGAGACGCCGGTCATTTTTGTTAATCATACTATCAAGTTTTGAAAACCAATTTATTTATTATGACTAATAATTTACGAGGAGCTTATTGCCTTATTAGAAAGTACGACCTTTCATTATATAAATTATAATATTCATTCAATGTATGGTATAATATTATAATATAAGACTCTTAGTCCCAAGTTGTGTTGTATGAATTATGATAAATTATCATAATAATTGATAATAGTGAGTAATAGTACATTTTTATGTTTTATTGACTAAAGTTATCACTTACTAACTAGAATTGTATTTACTATTTTAATATTTAATAGGTTCCTAAGTACTGCAGTATATTTATAATGTATTTAATATTTATATACCAATAACCAATTCCATATAAGTTATATTTTATTCGCAATAGTAACCCTTAGTAACTTAGTAACCATATGTTTTATACTTTATACTGTATAAGTAATACGTTTTATACATCAAATTATTACTATGCTAAATTAACCATTTTGTTCATTGCACTTTAATTACATAAAAAAAAAGTCTTTTAAAAACAAATGATTTATTAATTACAGTATTTAAATTTTTTCATTTTATATTTTAAAATAGATTATTTAATCATTTTGTTCAACTCTTGGAGAGTTAGGTAGAGAGATCTACAGCTTTCTACAATCCACAATATTATAATAATAGTAGGTAGGTACAGGATTAAGAAAATGATAAAAAAAAAATACTTTATAGATACATTCTATTTTTATTCGTATAGAATCATAATAAAAGGACTACTATCTATTATTTGTACTCAATAGTATGATGGATTAAGGTATATTATAGACTTACATTCAACAATGTAGCAAATCTAAACTCGTGTGTAATCCTCTACATAAAATCGAGGAGCTTGAGAACTTCCACATTTAATAAAAATAATAAGTGTTAGTAAATGATAATATATTTTTAAAATATAAATTACAGTAAATAGTGTATTACGTATGTGGTTAACTGGTTTATTTTATAACTAGCTGATCCATCAATATTTCGCTATTACAGAATTTCAGTTTATATATATATGAAAGTTTAGAATCATTTAATTAAAAAAAGATATTTATATATAATACATTATTATTTTATTTTTACCTTATCAATATGTTAATACGCAAGGATTTTTTTTTTTTTGGCGTACCAATAACTCCACCTAAATTGATAGCAGGAGAAATGTAGTTATGTTATTAAAAAAGTATTGTAGATTAGATTAAAAGAAAAAAAAATTACACATATGATGACATTTAAGGCATGTAAAATATGAAAATAGAAATACACCAAAGGCAATATCTGCCCAGTAAAATAAAGGTTAAAAAATTAAAAAAAAAATTTTATCTGTTGATAATTGGATTAGATTTTATCTACTTACTTCCTAACAATATTTGTTTAAATTTTTTTACCCTGGTATTGGACCACAAATTAAATATATACTTTTAAAAGATACTTGGAGATTGAACCATAAATGTGTAACATAACAATATTCGAATAAATAAAATTTGTTAATTACAGAACCTTTTTTTTTACAGTTTGTATTTACAAAACACAATAGGTACGTAATTTGGATGATATATATATTTAATAGTAGACAAATTTAATAAGGACTATCCATCGATAGAATCCTTCAAAAATTAATTTTAATTTAATTTAAATTAAAAGATGATGAACCTAGATTTTCGTTTGAAAAATATAAAAATATATAACTATAGGTCAAATAATTAATAATTATTTTTTCACTAACTTAAAAATACAATAATTTTTTTTAAATAATGTGATACAGATTTTACAAATTCAAATCTGGTTTTTTTGTCTTCTTTGTATTTTTTAAATTCCATTAAGAACACAATTCTTTTAAAGTTTGTTTTCTGGTTTTTAATGTTCCTATGCTTCTAATTTTAATATATAAGCTTCTGCTTATCAGATTCAATAATAAAAAATCGTTTAAAACAGTGGACTAATCATCGGGTCCACATATTATAAATATAAAATTTTAGTAGCTTATATAAAACATTTACACGAATAAAGCAGAAGCGAATACGAATACGGAGAAGATCGTAAACACCGATGTCGAACTGTATAATAGATAAGAGTATAATTATTTTAGAGCATGTTGATTTTACAATATTATTAAAATTTTTACATTTTTTAAATTTGAATTTTGACCAATAGACGAGCTGGCAAGTTTCTTTCTTTTTATTTAAATTCCAAATTATTTATAAATTAAATATAGTAAAAAAGACAATTTCTTAGGCTTACAATTAGCTAAAAAATTGTCAAAATATTTAAAAAAATTTTTTTTTGTATAGAAAATGATAATTTAAACATTTTGTTAAAATTTCAAATGTCTTCAATTATTTATTTTTTAATTACTTTAAAATATGAAAAATGTTTCCGGAGAAAATGGTGAATATCCAATACCTAATTTCAAACGCTCGTAAAAATTTATTTTGATGTTTCAGTAAATTTTATTTTAGGAAGATAGAAAAACTAATAGAGATTCATGTGTTTAGTATTCAAATCTTAGGTTTGAGTAGAAAAAATTTTATGAATTTTCTAATCAAAAAAAACTCCAACATTTCGTGATTTTTACGTATTTTTTCAAAATTTTGACTTTAGATGCTTATAAAAAACTATTAGAAACTTATGCTCAACTTTTTTTTTTTTAATTTTCACTTATAACATATTATGAAGAACATTGTCATTAAACATTTTCAAGTTTTTTGACAGACTGAAAAAATTTTTATCGGCAATAATAAAAAAATCCTCGAAAATGTATAATGCTTATAAATAGCTCAAAAAAAGTTAAAATATTTTGAAAATATAATGGTGTATGGGAAATGCTTATAAAAACATTCGGTGAAAATTTCACGTATTTATGGTCATTATTTCTTTTGTTATATTAAAAATAAAAATATATTTCGTTAAAAATTTGTTTTGCGAAAAAATTCCCATTTTTTCTTAATTTTTTTTAAAGTATTTTATATCTTGAGATTTGAGGATCATTTATGTAAGAACAAAAATTGTTCGATCTATAAGAATAATGACAGTTTTCGATAGTAGGTACTTAAACAAAATTTAAATCATGGTCTTTGAAGTATTGGGTTTTTTATTTTAGCATCATATATATATTTTTTATATGCATACATGTCAAACATGTTAAATACATTAGGTATTTAAAGTAGGTAGGTACTAGGAGCAAACATAGAAACACTTGAATGATGATTATTTTTAATTATTTTATTATATATTGTTTATATAATATTGATATATATTTATACACGCTATAATATTATATTTAATGCAGGTACACATTAATAATATTGGATATATACCTACGTATAATAGATTTTATATTATATTTTGTATGCTGTATCGTACAGTCGAATAATAATTGATAATTGTCTTATGATATCGTGAACAACTCATCACAATGGTAATCCAGCGAACATTTTTTCTTGAAAGAAGCATCCGTCATTACCTCTTGAAATCTTAAACGTTCCGTAATATCCCCAATCCGTGCCAAACGAGTTGGCCACCAACCAGTACGGTACACCGTTTTCTTCGCCCCAACCGAAAATCTTTACGCTGTGTACAGCGAAGAAAGAGACATCTGACTCCTCGTCGTATTGATATACGCCTAGAAAGTTAAAAAAAAAAATCTGTTGTTAAATGTAACTTTCATAAAAACATATAATTTCCACCTATTTACCAGATTTGTAATCAACCAGGTCTCTATACATATAAAACTGTGTTGTGATCGGACCATTGTCATAAATTTCTTTCATAGCCATGTAAGGAGATACTTTATAATACTTACCTATAGTTATAAAAACAATAATGATAAAGTACAAGAAATAATATGGTTGATACATTACTAATATTAAAGACAAGATATTACATATATAGCTAGGAAGCTGATCCGAAACATTTATTGTTTTATTATTATGACATGAATTCTACAGAAAGGATAAATCCATACATTGGATAGATTAGATTTAGACTAGACTAT
The DNA here is from genome assembly GCA_014851325.1 of Pentalonia nigronervosa. NCBI lineage: Eukaryota > Metazoa > Arthropoda > Insecta > Hemiptera > Aphididae > Pentalonia > Pentalonia nigronervosa. Next base: position 170,037 of record JACXSJ010000743.1, read on the forward strand.
TTACTATTATTATACTATATTTATCACCAATAAAATATAGAAAATGTACTGAATATAGGAATAATCTTAAGCAAATTGACATGTAAATCCTATATATTACAAAAATCTATCAGTTCGTTTATATTTTATTGAAAGCAAAGACAATTCTAAAGGCAACCATAAACAGTTTAAAATGTATAATAAAGTAATGACACAATTTTTTAAACCTTTTTTTTTAATCCAAATAAGTAAGTATCTATCCTAGTTAAATTATCCTAGTCTAAGTATGCAACTGATTTATAAATATACGTTTTTTTCGTAAAAGCAATTTTATTATCACTCGATTAATGGTTGTTTAATTATTTTACTTAACATTTAGAGTTTTATCTAAAGCATAATGTAAAATTTTAGTTAATGTAAAAAAAAATATGAAACCCTGAAATAAAACTATAAAAATCACACAGACCAAACTACGATTATAATATCGTTTATAATATAATTATCAAATAATATTATATTATACCCTTATAAATGTCGGTTTTGAATGAAGTATAGTAATTTGGGTTATAACACTTTGTTTCACATTTTGGTGTTTCTTCTCTGTGATATGTAGTACAACTGTGTCCAGGTGGTTTTTCGTTTATTAATTTACATGGTGGTATCATATATGGTTGACAACCCTAAAAAATAAAACCAAATTATAGGTCTGATGTTTTGAATAAAAAATATGAAAAAGAATTGATTTTCAAGTCGGATCAAAAAATTATTAGAGTGCCAGGATTGTACATCATATTTAATTTAGTTAAAATGTAATAATAATATATTTTTTATGTTAAATTTATTTTATTTCAAATTTGCCTCGATAATTACGTTTAAAATTTTAGTTAGTAGGTATTATATAAGTTTATTGTAAATATAAATATGAATATCCAGTACATAATAGTTTATGTACAATATTGAATACGATTTCCGAAACTATTGTATTAAACCATATAATTATTCATACATTTAACAATTAAATATAATAATACAATTTAAGTAGACAAAATCGAAAATAGTTTGAATTTGATAAACAAAAGAGATCGAATAAATTAGGCATACCTATACATACATAATATGGTATTGTATCGTTTTATTTATTATAATAACGAAATTAACATTTGTGTCTCATATAATTAATAAAAGAAATTGAATAATCACGATTTATCACTTATAAATATACAAAATAAAGTTATTTTATACCTATTAAACAAATATTTACAAATAAACAAGTATTTATTGTTTGCGCCAGTTTATTTAGAATCAATAATTGGGTGGTTTTCTTACTGATGTAATAGTGTAATACACCATACTTGTTAAATTGTGATATAAGAGTTATTCATAAATTAATATGAGTGTCTTATAAAGTCAAATTAATTTTTTGAAAAAGAAAATTTAAAATGTAGCCCGTTCAGGTACATTTATCATTTTCTTTATTTTCAATCTAGAGAAGTACACATTTATTTTTAAATTTTACCATCAAAATAAAATAGGTAAATCAAAACAACAAAAATATAGATTAGAAAACCATTAGATCTATTTCTATATACAGAATTTAAAATTATAAAAACGTTTTTTTTATATAGTACATTTTAATTGAAAATGAATGTTTAATTTCAATATTATAACAAAATGTTTTGAACAAGAAGCTTATTTCGTTTGATTACGACGAGATTTATATTGTAAAATAAATTGGTAATTTTAACGGTAAATATTTTATATTGAAATCAGCACCTACACAGAGTAGGTAGTTTATAAGATTAATGCAAAGTTAATTTGTACGTTGATTTTTTAATTTTTAAATGCCAAATACTTCGAAATTGATAAATATCAATTTTATAGTGACACTGTAAACTATTTTATGAAATATATAATGCGGAGTAACTAAAGAACTGCGATTCGTTGTAGATTAATTAAACGATATATGGATATCCTATACCTGGTTAGAGTTATAATCGCCACCTGACACAAACCCATGTCTCCTGTAAAAGTCCCATGACTCAAATAGTGATCCGCCATCACATCCATATCCACACAAATAGCAGCAAGAAATAATCTGCTGTGCAGACATTATAGGATTTTTTGTTCCATTAGACTGGATACATATCCTGTCAGATACTGCAGAAGCTACCGATATAGCGTAACTCGAACGACAGTTTCCTTGATTGTAAATATGACCGATGGATGGGCAATTTGGCCATTTTTTTCTTGAGTCAAAATTTAATGGTAGGCCATTCGTAAAATAAATACTATTGCCTCCTCCACGTGAATTCAACATTGCGTCATTTCTGCTGTAAAGCGCTGATTCTGGAAATATCTACTCAAAATCTGTGTTATTGTAAAATAATAAATATGCTTTAAATAATATTTTTTCAATATGTAAGAGCAAACCTTGACACGGCCGTTTTCATTATCTTCACGATCGTTTGTTTTAGTACCCTGCCCGGTGGCATATGTAATGAAACTCGAAATAAATATCAATTTAAAAATCATTTTTTTTTTTTTTTTTATATAAAAATAATAAAAAAAAAAAACCGAAATTCAAAGTTATAACGTAACGTTGTAATACTATTCAGGAACAGTTGCAGTTACATCTAACCTAATAGCTTCTAGAGTGGCCCTATATAAAAAAATAATAGATTACATAGTACTTAAGAAGCATATAGGCGGCTTATTCAATTTTTTAAATAGGTATTATATTTCAAAAATATTGATTACCAGTATACATACTATTTAAGTTATCATCATTATTAGTACTATCTAATGTTGAATAGAATATTGAAACACAATAAATTTTATATTCACTTTTAGTCTTATAATAATAGTTTTTTACAATGTAGATTTATTCTATAAGTACTTAAAATAATACAAGTGTGTAAATATTTGTTACACATGAATTATAGAAATATAAATTATTTGAATAAGTCTTTATTTTTTGTATTCCTAATCTATTGTGACATTGCTAATAATGAGTATACTATAAGTTATTGAGATATAAATATTTTAAACGTTAGATATTCAAGTTATTCTGTTTTGAAGCTTTTTACAATTATTTAGAAAAGTACGAGTATATTTTTACTTTTGACCTCCCAAGTATCAACTAAGTCTAATTTTCTAACTGAAACTGCCATCAACATTAAACTTTGTTGCGTTTTTCCTGCTTTTAAAAGTGTCATCAGATAAAAAAAAAAACATACATCATTAAACCAATATATGAATCGATCCGCCCAGAATCTAAAGTAACATTATGTCATGCTGTTAAATTGTTTTGTTAAACGTTTGGTTGAAATTAAACTAAATCGTTTTCGTTATTTCTAATATTTGATAATATTGAAGGCATGTATTAAATAACTTTCCTCTGTAATACAAAATGGTGAGTTATCGAAAGTTGTTTAAACATTATTTTTTTTAAATCCTTATTAAATCTAATTCTTGGATTACCAAAAAATAAAATATAATTTTTAGGACATCATAGATCTTTTTACAGTTTTGTTAATAGGATAAAATATTTTATTTATATACAATGAATAAAAATATAATATAAGTATTAGGTAAATAGTTAAATTAACAACTACTGTACGTATATCATAAGGATATATGTAGGTACCTACTTATTTTTAATCAGTAAGAGTAGATTTACAGATAATATTTACTCGTTATTTTTAATAATGTATATTATACTTACATATAATATTTACAGTAATTTTGATTTAATCTAATTGTATGACATCTGATATCTTTTAGAATAATTTCATCTGAATTTGAAAAATCAGAAATGCTGAGATTAATGTAGCAATCTTAAACAAAAATTACATTTAAACTCAAATAATCATCGCAATTATTCATATTAAATTGTGACATACTGATCTCAGACTTCTGTAATTCAATTCAAAAATATTGCATGGCATAAAACTGAAATCTGCGTGTAACATATATAAAGAAGCATATTTTATCTGAAAATAAAAATTTACTATTAAACCAAAAATTAAAATATATTATATAGTTAGGTATTTATAAATTAAATTTGTTCCATTATTATTCTATTTTACTTTATATTATATTAATTTATTATTTACTCGAGATTTCACAATATTTCTCTCTCTTACTTTATATTTATCATTTACCTGTTTGTAATCTGAATTGAAGTTAACACTAATTGAATTCAAGATTTTTTGTGTTTTCCGTAGCTAATAAATAGATAAAACAAATAAAGATTATAATAAATGAATAAGTGTTATCTACAATCTAAATTATAGAAACCAGTTGTCATTCCTGAAAAAATATATCTCGTAAAAAGTATCTAGTTCTTCAGGCAATCGATAAAATGATCTTTGAATATAAAATATCATTATAAAACATAAACATATTAATTACCAATAAAGTGTTTTAATAATATTTACTTAAATTATTAGTTAATGACATTTTTAGTCAAAATTTATCATAACTTTTTTTATTGCATTATTAATTAAAAAAAAAAAAATCGTTTGTCGGAGTGTATTTTGAATGACAGTAATGAAAATAATTTTCAACGTCAAAAAGTGATATGGGAATTAATTATTTTTTCGAAAATATTCTACGAAAGATCGGGACACAGCACAGTATTTAAACATTTTTAAAAGAAAAAAAAAATATTCGATCAATATCCGAAGGTGCCCGAGTAGATATTTTGAACTGTACGATAAATGATCACTCGACGAGCCCGCTGGGCGTATTGCTAAGTCGTTGGAACGGGATCGGAAAATGAGAAACGCGTTTAACTCGCCGGTTGTAGTCTTGCCCGCCCAAACGGGACATCAGTCCACGGTCATTTAAGTCCATAGTTATAATTATTTATTTGTTCGTTTTTTTTTTTATATATATGTTACGGGTAATGTTAACATTTGGATAATGTCGACATTATCCGGCTAATGAGACATTAGCCAACTGTCATCATAAGCCGCCATGAATATTGGCTAATGTTAATATTAACAGGGTAATATTACATTAGCCAAGAACTTTTGGATAATGTCTTAACAACCATAAAAATGTATCATACATGAGACACAATAATTTAAATTATTAACAATATTAATTATATTTAAGACAACAACCATAAAATACATAATATTAATTATATGAGTTTAATTTTAATTTTTAACAACGTAACCTACTAATGATACATAATGTGTTATCCTTTATTATTGCACGGCATGCTTCCGTGACATTTTGAATTGCACAAAATACTAGATGCTTTACATTTACATCGATTGGTGTCACATTTCCCCTTACATGAATACCTTTTTATATCCTTGACCACCGCCATCTGACATTTGACTCGCAATTTCCCTCAATGATTTTTCTACATGTACCACCCCATCAAGCGGTGTTAAAGCCAATGGACAAACACTAAACTGATTTCACTTTCAAATCGGTAAGATAAAGATAAGGTAATAGTACTGCTGCACTATATTATAGCAGGCATACCTACGATTAGCTTCAAACTCGTACTTCAAATAATCTACGGATGGACGGATCTAAATGTGTAATCGATAAAATATAAAATTATTATACGTGTAGATTACACTCGGCCCCACTTGGTATAAAGAAATAGAATTCAGTTTTCACTTTTAACATTATCCAAATGTTAACATTGCCCGTAACATATACATATGTATATGTTACGGGCAAAAGTCGAAATCGGGCAAACCTCAGAAATGCTCGGGCAAAACGCGAATTGCCCACAATCTTTGGGCAAAATGTCATATTTCGGCTTTTGACCGGGCAAACCTAGTTATGACCAACCTCATTTGGGCAAAACTGTATAGTGTATACTGACTTTTATCGTAAGGGCAAAACCGAAGTGTATTAAATACGTTCGCTAAAAAAATGAAATTAAGGAGTGAAAATCAATTTCCACC